>JACXGJ010000603.1:0-115292 GCA_016801105.1 Esox niger
TGCCTCCAATTGGGGAACCTACTTATGTTGAATGTTTGTGCACAGTGGTGTGGTTTATTTTGGTTGTTAGCCGAAGGCTATACTACACCCTGTCATTGTCTGCCTTAAGTTTGTAAGTTTGTTCTTTTGTTTTCTTCGTTCATCCTTCATTAAAAACATGGCTCACTACCAGCATACCGTCTCTGCGCCCGTGTCCTTCTACCAGATACTTGACAAATGTATGTTTTCATGGAAAACAAGGACTTTTCTAAGTGTCCCTAAACTTTTGAATGGTTGTGTACATGGAGAGGGAATTGTTGTCCTAATCAGTTTATTTGACCAAGTACTTCAAGTATTTGAATATATTGTCCCCAGCTGAATTTCAATAGCCCCCCCCCAAAAAATGTATTACAGAAAGCATCAAGACTGTCCACAAAGGTTGTGCCAATGTACTTAGATGCATTAGCCAGAGGTAAAGGGACCACAGACGACGACCAACTCCGTTCCAAAACGGCAAGGGAAATGGGCCAGAGATTACAACGTTTTTAGCCATTTTCCAACCATTTATCTGGGGCCTTAGAAAATCGTCATCTCAGATTTCGAATTTTTTGAAGTTAGAATCAACAAGCAACACAGATTGGTAATCGGTTTCTTGATAGTAGGTAAAATTCCAACTAAATCCAAGATCTTCACAGTCCACATATCACCGGCACAGCATGTGTGGATAATGTACAATAATCTAATGTAGAAGGATTGATGGTGCCGTGATGTCAGCATCCAATGCAGAAAAGCTCTTTTAATGGCTGAGTGTTCTTATTTTCCAACACAGTACATGGTTGAGAGAGAGGCAACCTCAGCATTCAAGTCCCACACTCCATGGCAACGGGTCTCCATGGCTGCTGGTCCTGTTCCACAAATTACCCATCAACGGCAGCCTTTGAGGGAAATCCAGCCAGTCCTGCCCCACGGGGCAATGGCCAGTCTAGTCTGCCCAATGGTGGTATTCCATTTCACTCTGTGATTAATTTTTTTGCCATTGGAGTTGTAATCAATCAAGCATTAGCAGTCCTTGAATCCAGTTGCTATTAGATTAACATTTCTGATCAGAAAACCTGTAGCTGGAATAGGATTTTAGGGTAGCCTTATGGGAGTACCTGGGCTGGCTCCTCTCTTCCAACAGCTTGGGGGAGATGTAGAGCCAATTTTGTAAATCTGCTACATCCTTGTACATTGGCACCCTGTGGAAGACTAGCAGCATGCTGGGGAAGGCATCTGTGACAGCAGAATGCAAATATATCACTACAAGTGTATCACAAAAAATACCAGATATGAAGTAATGTGGGCCGATTGAGTCGTGTCCGGTCAAGCAATGTTCCTCAGACCAGCCATTGCATCTCTATTACCTGCGGCTGCTGTACTACCTCACAGAGCTGACTGACCTGTCATAATAATGGATGGACCTGTTGTAATACCTGGTTGAGCTACTGGAGCTGCTGTAATACCTGACGGAGCTGCCATTATACCTGACGTAATTCCTGCTGGAGCTGCTGTAATACATTACGCGTGACCGAGCCGCCAAACTTCCTTACTGAGCTGCTGGTATACCTGAGAGTACTGACGTATCTGACAAAGGAGTTGACTGAGCTGATGGAACCAAGCCTTTCTGAATAAATCTGCTACATTGCTTGAATGTGAACCTTGGAATATGCAGGTTCCTGCTCGTAAAAACTGAATTTGCTGCACCACCAATGTTTCTTTAAAGACTCTGTACAGTAGCCTATTTAACACGCAGCAGTCATGATCTTCACTATGATAGTGTGTTTGAGAGCATGGACTTGCCAGGAAATGTACAGTGTTGCAAGAGTTTAGTAGGCTTTGCTGCTGGATGCAAACAGCCAGGTTGAGAGTGTGCAGTTCATTTAATGCTCATTAATCAGCTATTGACCTTTCAAGTTTGTATAGCCATATGTCATCAGATGCTGAATGAGATAACAGCCTGATAGTCAGTTCATCACCAGTGATAAGGATAATTGAATTAACTAACTGGTAGCCAAAACTAAAGGCTGAGCAATCGGTAATGAGCCAATATTTGGAAGAATCATATTGCATTTTGTTTACTCAAATATATTATTAGTATTATGTGGGGAATTGAAAACGATTTGCATGTATGTCTTTCACATAAAATCACTGCTGCATTCTTTGTGTTTTTGCCACTGAAGTGCAGTGAATCCTAAACGCTAAAGCAAATCCTTCGGAATATATTCAGCAAATTTAATAACATTTCACTTCTGACAGGCCCAATTCAAAACATTCATCTAAATTAAGCAGCATGCTCCTGAACATTATTTGCAATGTTAGATATCAGCCGTTTAGTATAGTGGTTGTAATAGTAATTTGCCTACCCGGTTGTCAAGGGACAGAGTAGATCATTTGTTTATTTTAGCATTAGATTTTTGTTCATGAGGTTACAGACCTGGTCATCCTTACACAACCTCAATCTCATCTCACTCAGTCTCTTCTCATTGTAATGTTGGTTACAAGCTGATATATACATTGAGGGGCATTTTTACCTAGCAAAGCCATGACCGTAACCCCCATGCCAAATGGTCAATGTTAACATTCCTGTGGTTATCAGAGCGCAACCTACAGAGAGAATCTAAACAGAGGTTTCTGTTATTCTCATTATCTAGGCACATTCCTTTCCAATGAAACGTACATTCATATTGTAGTTGTTAATGCTTAGATCCCACAGCATTCTGTCGTTCTGTGTTGCATGGAAACCAAGCAGTCAATGTGAAATATAGAATACTGACATGCAGCTTGTCATTCTGGCCAGGCTAAATAAAGTGAATGTATTTTTTTCTGCCCATTTGTGAAAATATGTGGATGGGGTGAAATCTGGTCTCATCTTCATAGCTTATATTAAACCTGAAAAATGTGACTTGCTCCTCCACTGTGAGATCATCTGCTGGCAGTATGACTAGGGGCTTGTCCACATGATCCAGACTAGCAGGTGGCCCAGTTGTTGCTGCTAGCTCATCATCCCACAGGTTGTGGCTATTTCACTCCTAGATGACATCTGATTTGATTTGGGTGCTTGCTGGCTTACCAAAATATTGCAATGGTTTTGTCAATATTATTGGTCTCTTATTCTTCCTGATATTATGACCAGGCTAGGCAACTAGCTTGATTGGGCTTGACTTGAAGAACAACAGAGTTTACCAGTAATAGCCAAACATTGCTTCAGTGTCAACCAGTCACATTACAATTCCACATATGGCCAAATACCCATCAGTATGCAGCAACCGGGCTCTAATTTATTTTGTAAAAAATGGCCTTGTGTTAGCTTGACACTTGGGCATGGGCTCCAGACTTTCAAATAAATATATTTTTTAATTTTAGTCTTCTTTTTCTTTTTTTTTACCCATTGGCCTGAGGCCTCTTGCAGGCTTGGGCCCCTGGGTGACAGCCCTGCTAAGCCTATGCATTGAAATGGCCCTGAGCAAAAGCTATTCATTGGATGACAGAATCTGTTTATTTTTTTGTCTTCCATTTAATCAGTGATGACTGAGAATCAGGACACAGGTGAGTACAGTTAACTACTGGAAACAGACAAAATAAATGTTTCCGCCTATTAGCAGGAGTTAAATAGCCCTGTTCCAGAGGGTATAAAAGGAAAAGCTCTTATTAATACTATGCCAGTATTTATAAGCTTTCTTTGTCATCAGTCATTAGGGCCTAGGTTGCCCATGGTCCCTTGTTCTGAGTCTGAAAGGGACAGAAGACACTAAAAGGGACCACATGCTGCAGGGGATGGACTACAAATATAAAGAGAAGTAGGAGACAACTGATAGAGAGGAGGTGAGGGGCATTCCCTCTTTGTCATCTTCAAAGCTTTTGGGAAAAGCAAGGGTGGGGGAGGGGTCAAGACTGAATAGAATTTTTTTTAAAGGAGTAGGCAAATTAAGGGAAACGTGAACAGGCAAAATAGGGGAAGAATGAAAATAGTGAAGGAGAGGGAATGAGAGAAGGAAATGAAAAGAAAGCAGACATTAATTTAGTGCTGTGCTGTGGGAGGTTTCTGAAGGTTAGTGTGTGTTAGGTGCCAGGGTCTCCTGGCTTGACTGATGCCTTTGTGTAGAGGCCAGGAACCAAACACACACACACACACACACCACCAACCCTAACCACACACACATATGCTTAACTGAGTACAAAGACAGAAGAAAATGTGAGGCCTTTTACACTCCTGGAAATTGACCTGATTTACAGAGATTCAAAACATTTCAATTTCACTGACACTTAAATCATGTTCAGTCATACTTGTAATTTTGAACAATGCATTCATTGGGGGAAAACAACTTTAAAATCACCACCTTTAACATACCTGCTATTTCTTGTAAAGCGTTGATATTGGGTTGGAGCGTAGGACCCACTTGTAGCCCTGAAGTGGGATAAAATCAACTATTCGATTATTTAAATCCTAAAGACGCCTCCAACACAAACAAGCTCGGTATCAGGACAAAATGATAGAGGGGGCAGTTAAAAATTGAGATGTGGCCTAATCTTTTTTTTTTCTTTTTTTTTTTTCCTATAGGGTATTTAACCCTTTGACGCATACGATCACACCAGTGTGATCAGACTAGTGGTCCCTGAAGTGTATGATCACTGGTCAGACTGCGCTTTTATTTACTCACATTTAGCTCAAACAGTGTTTAACTTTATTTACTCATTGTAATTGTTTGAAGAGCTACACTATGTTATTAACGAGGTAGCAAGCGTTCAAATCGGATCAAGAAGTGTTACACGCATACCAACAGGCAGCTAGCACTAGCAGTCATATTTGTCTAAAATAAGTATAATACGTTTGACACAATACACATGTTATTAGCGTCTTGAACGTCTTAATCCTGGGAGAGCTGACAACTGGTCAAAATCATTGTGTAAAAACTTTCCATAACGACAGTACGTGTGTTGGAATCTGAGGGTGTGTGTCATTGGTGGCTGACTAAGTAAATTGTTCAAGCAAAGGATATGTTAGACATTTCTTTACTTCTACTGCTCAATACAATAGGACACATTTATAACGGTCACCAATCTTCATTTTCATTGCATTGAATTACAGGTCAGACTTTGTTAGCTAGAGGTTTTCTTGCTATCTACACTAACAGCAAACAGTGTTTGCAGCTGTTTGAATTTGAGTCAATGGAAAGCTTACAATGCAATGTATGTAGTTTGCCCTAGCTGGCGAGGTGACTGTTCACGTCAACCATCTGAATGGCACTCAATGCACGTAGCTAACGTGAGGTTAATCCAGTCAGTTTATTGTTGGCAGGGTTCACACACAACAGCTGAATTTGCAGAGCTACAGTAGCGAGCAAACTGATGGTGCAAACAAAACAGTATTACAACACTACTTTTGGTGTCCCCCTCAGGAATTGCTCCTGAGAAAAAAGCTCAACGTAATCTTAAAATCAATTTTTTTCACTATATATGCAAGAATCTGCATTCATAATTTGTCAAACATTTGAAAGCTTTTGAATAATTATGTAAATATATGTACATTGTCTGATATTTAGTGTTTTATTGATTATTCAATATACCTTTTTAAGAGTAGCCTATTACTACCAATTGTAGATTGCTAATATTATTGGGGGGAAAAAAGCCCTGAATATAATGTGGGTACCTCTCTGTACCCACATTCATGTTTTTAATGTCAAGTAGACCCTTCTGCTGTTTGGGTATGCCAGCACCATTACAGCACAGAATCACAATTTAAAATATTTCACTAATATTGTAAGTAATTATACTTATTGTTTTGTGTCAGATGTGACACACATACACACACAATACATATCTTAAGATATGCATAATAATGCACTGTATGTTTTTATGGGTTGACTAGAAATTGGCGATGTGACAACTTGTAAAGTGTGTCTTGCACTTATCTGTGGAAAGCATGTCACACCACTTCACCCCTTAATCACTGAAGCTGTCAGCCTCTTTCAAAGGGGCTAAAAGCATCTAAAGATGCATTGTCCCTATGCACGTTCACGCACACACACACACACACACACAAATTAATGTTCAAATAGATGGGCACACACTTTCACGGAATCCCTTAAATTAAGGCCAGACATATTTATTGTACTTTTCTAATGAAACAAGACTGTGGCTCCAGCTGAAAACAAATCTCTCACACATCCACCCACGCATGACCGAGTATGCTCACATGCATGCACAAACACACATGTCACATGCTGTGTCTTTGTGTAGAGGTGTATGTGCATTACTTGTACATGTAATATCATTACTCATGTATGTGTGCATGTGTGTTTGGTGTATTTTGAGAGTATGAACGCAAAAGTCTTGACAAGGCATATAGCATACAGCTCATTTGGTTGATGTCAGACATGAGTGCTGCTGAGTTTACTATAAGCATATCTCAAAGCTTTGAAATGGCATAGACATAGAAATTCTAGAGTCCGGAATTGCAAGGGATCCTGCAATAAAATATTAGCATGTAACTTGTTGTTACAACATGTACTGCGATACTTAATATTTTATGTATTGTGATTCAATATTGCAATTAACTTTTTCAGTTTTTGTTCCTGCCAATTACATTTAATGCTAATATAAAACCATCTGAAGTAGCACACTTATTGTCTATGGCAAATTGTATTCAAAAGATGTCAGCCAGATGTAGATGGAATTTGTTTGCTCATCAAAGAGACGTCGGCACTTGATCGCAATTGCCCTTTAGTCGATGATGTTTGAATGATGCATGTCAAAGCTTTGTGCTTCCTGGCCCCTCAATATTCGCAAACCAGGTTCCGTGACAGAGTCTATGTGCATTTGTCTGTAGGTGACATAAGGATAGAAAAGCAAGCAAGTTTATTTATCTTGCACAATTCATACAAAGAAGCAATTCAATGTGCTTTACAGTGAAAATGCAATAGAAACAAAACAGTCTGATCCATCATCACCAGATTGTTACATTTACACAGAAGTTATTCTTCTGATAGCACCAGAACTTGCATTACAATTGGTAAAAGATAATAAATCAAGAAGAGAAAAATAAAATAAAATAATAATAAAAGAGTAAGAAAATAGAAATAGAATATAAAAACAACGGAAGCTGTAAAAGCTGTAAGACTTAACAGTGCTGTTATAGAAACATAGGATGCTATAAGGTTCACAGTGCGGTTAAGTTTTAGATCTCAGTCATAGGCACGTGAAAATAAGTGTTTTTTAGCCTGGATTTAAAAATGGACACGTTTGGTGAACGTCCAAGACAAGACAAAAGATGGGTGTTAATATTACGTTTTTTTATCTATTTGATATTTCTCTATCATTATAAAGGTCATGAATGATTTCATACCATAAGACAATGTTTTGACAGTACATTTTCATTCCCCCTTTCTGAAGTAAAAAATGTGTAACTTTCCATTACTTTGTTACTAAACCAACATAACCGAAGCTAGCTAGTTACCGTGGCATACTTCACCATGTGACTGACAACTGTAATGTAGATAGCCAGCTACCTACACAAGCATGTGATCCTAGTTAGTTAATATTCTTTAGGATTGACAAAAGTGTGCATTAGCTGTATAGCTAGGACAATAGCAAGAACAAGAGGTACAATTTGACAGTTTGGCAAAAATAATCACTATATGTATATTTGTTTCTAATCTGGTAAAAGCATGACTGCTCTAGTTATTTTGTGTGGTGCTCGAAATGTATATCTGGATCCAAGAGCATTCGCAAAACTCTGGAAAAAGGTTAAATATTTTTTGCCAGAGAGCCAGGTTCCAACCTGATCAGATATAGGAGCAGGAGCCATTATTAAAACTTAACTGCAGAAAATTATGGGACATCCATTTTGTAACACCCTTCAGGCAATCCTGCAAAACGGCCAACTTGTTTAAGTCATGTGGTTTGACCGATAAATCCAGCTATTATCAACGTAACAATAAAACTCAATGTAATGGTGGCAAATTAACTTACCTAATGGTAGCATCTACAGGGAAAACAGCTTTAAATAAAATACTGTGGTGTATTGTGTCGAATGCTGCACCAGATCAAGTAGGAACAGTGACCAGAATCAGCATTTTGTAATAAATTTGTTACCTCAACAAGAGCGGTTTCAGAGCTTTTCAATGCGGTTTCAGTGTTTTTCCCGTCAGGATGCAATCAAATGTTTCTCCACCACCCCTAACAGTTGTTTTTAATACTGTTAAATAATAATACTTTCTCTAAGATCTTAGATTAAAAGGGCAGCTTGGCAATTGGCCTGCAATTTATAAATAAAATATTTAAGAGGTGTTCCACATGCCAGCTTGAAAAAATCTGGAACGCAGCCCATGCAGAGCGAGCTGTTTATGATGTAGAGTTAGTCTGTGCTTGTTGACAAGAGAAGGGTCTTAAATGGGATACATTTTCCAAGAGCTGTTCTGAAATAATGAATTGAAGACAGGAACAAGGTGCTTCAATAAGGGTCACAGTGTGTTTTATATTACTGTCAAGTTCAGAGACATTCAGAGATTTATAAATTCACAACACTATTGAGGGTATATCAATGGGAAAATGTAAATCCCCTGCACTAATGATGACCAGTGAGGACAAGAATTCGGAGAAAGATAAAAACTAGATCTGGGCTTTGGTGGGCGGTAAATAACACAAAACTGGCACAAGCCAATGGATTGTGAACAAGACTTCCTCGAAAAAGCAGAATTCACAGAGATGGTGCTGCATTTAAACTGTTATACAGGCATGTCTTATACGTGTATTCTGTATGCATTTTCCTAACTTAGTTCTTTCTGCTCCCTGTCTCTTTTTAGGTGTGTTTGGCAGTGCAGAGTGTTCATGTGGGCGAAATCACTTTACTTGTGCCATGAGTGCATTTGGGGAGTGTACGTGTATCCCGGCCCAGTGGCAGTGTGACGGCGACAATGACTGTGGAGATCATAGCGATGAAGATGGATGCAGTGAGTAATATCGTAATTATTTTTCTTTCCTTTTTTTCATAATTTTCTTTAATTATATTTAGTGCAACATCACTTATGAACAGATTCAATGAAATATATTTATAAACTCCTATAAATAGGTGACTCATACTCTATTCTGTTGGAACCTGTTGTATCAGGCTTGTAATACCAATCCAATTCATTGCAGTTTACACATTTTGGGAATACTCCCACTGTCTAGGGTTATAAAGTAGCTTCTATATCTACTAACTGATAAACAACAACCACAATACTTAGAAATCTTACCTTACCATTTGCCTTAATCACAGTTATCTTCATGCCTAACCCTAACCTTAAGTTCAGAAAAAATCTTATTGTTTCCACTTGTGAAGATGTGGCTTTAGAATTTATCTTTGCTATAGAAGCCAGTGAGGGCCAGGGTTTAAAGAATGACTCTGGTCAGAGCAGAAGCAGAAATAGCATGGGGCCAATGGGGCACAGGCAGCATCTACAGTAGGGGCCACGCAAGGGGATTCACATTACACCAAAGGAAATTTTTACAATGAGATACCAAAAAGCAATTATTATTTTACATCATACTATGTCAAAATGTTTATATAATATCATAAGTTATACTTTTTGACTTCAGTAAATCCTGGCATTGATCTAAACTGTTACTTAATTTTTTTTAACTTACAAATCAACATAAAATATACAAAACCATCCCCATCAGCACTGGCAGTGCCGAGCAAAGTATCAGCTGCTTCAAACTCGAGATATTTACATGCCTGCATGGATGAGGCTTAACTGTTCAACCTCACTTTGCTTTGTATGGAGCGTGACATTGAAACATCCAAATGCGGGGGGTATGTTTGCCAACATGAAGCAAAGATGCCATCTTCAGCAAGTGAAAAGCATGCTTGATCGGGTTGAGATCAGGTGATTGACTCATGGTTTGCACCTTGTGTATTTGTTCTCATGAAGTCTTCTCTTTATGGTAGACTTGGATAATGATATGCCTACCTCCTTGAGCCCTTTGACCACGTTGTGGGTTCAAAGCAACCGCTTCCAAATGAGAATGCCACACCTGGAATTAACTCCAGACCTTTGACCTGCTTCGTTGATAAAGAAATAACGAAGGAATAGCTTACACCTGTCCATGAAACAGCTTTTGAGTCAATTGTCCAATTACTTTTGTTCCATTAAAAATGAGGGGGCTGCATTTTTAAGAGCTGTTATTCTTAAACCCTTCCTCCAATTTGGATGTGAATACCCTCAAATGAAAGCTTGAGAGAACCCTATATTCTTTTTTTAATATAACTTGAATATATTATGGTAAACAACCAAAATAACAAAACCTGTGTCAGTCTCCAATTATTTCTTGACCTAACTGTACATAAGAAACGTGGTATACCTCTGCTACAGTGTTCCTGGATGTCAAGGACCCCACATGTGTAAACCTGAACGGTGGTGGGTGGGGCCCACGAGTACCCCGCCCTCTTGTGCTCTGTGCATAGTCAGTTCTGTGCCTGGGTCAGAGTCATAGTCTCTTGCTAGATTTGTCACATTAATGCGATTTGGCAATCACATCAAGAATTAGGATTTATGGCAAGGGTTACTACATACAGGGAGGTTTTTGTATGTTTGCCCACTGGAAATGATCATTTTCATGGTAGGTTTATTTGAACAGTGAGATACAATATAACAAACAAAAAATCCAGACAAACCCATTTCAAAGTGTTATAAATTGATTTTCATATTAATGAGGGAATTAAGTATTCAACCCCTCTGCAAAACACGACTTCGTACTTGGTGGAAAAACCCTTGTTGGCAATAACAAAAGTCAGACATTTGTTGTAGTTGGCCACCAGGTTTGCACATATTTCAGGAGGGATTTTGTCCTACTTTGTGGATCTTCTCCAAGTCATTAAGGTTTTGAGGCTGACGTTTGGCAACTCAAACCTTCAACTCCCTCCACAGACATTCTATGGGATTATGGTATGTAGACTGGCTAGGCCACTCGAGGACCTTAATGTGCTTCTTCTTGAGACACACCTTTGTTGCCTTTGCTGTGTGTTTTGGGTCATTGTCATGCTGGAATACCCATCCATGACCCATTTTCAATGTCCTGAGGGAAGGAGGTTCTCACCCAAGATCTGACAGTACATGGCTCCTTCAATCGTCCCTTTGATTCGGTGAAGTTGTCCGGTCCCCTCCTTCCCAGAGCATAATATTTCCACCTCCGTGTTTGATGTTGGGGATGGTGTTCTTGGGGTCATAGGCAGCATTCCTCCTCCTACAAACACGGGGAGTTTAGTTGATGCCAAAGAGCTACATTTTGGTCTCATCCTTCCACAACACTTTTACCCAGTTCTTCTCTCAATCATTCAGATGTTCATTCAACTTCAGACGGGCTTGTACATGTATTTTCTTGAGCAGGGGGACCTGTCAGGCGCTGCAGGATTTCAGTCCTCCATGGCGTAGTGTTGCCTATTGTTTTCTTGGTGAATATGAGATAATTGACAAGATCCTCCTGTATAGCTCTGGGCTGATTCCTCAACGTTCTCATGATCACTGCAACTCTACAAGGTGAGATCTTGCATGGAGCCCCAGACCGAGGGAGATTGACAGTTCTTTTGTGTTTCTTCCATTTGGGAAATATAGCCCCAATTGTTGTCACCTTCACACTGGATCTTGTAGCCCATTCCAGACTTGTGTAGATCTACAATCTTGTCCCTGACATCCTTGAACAGCTCTTTGTTCTTGGCCATGGTAGAGAATTTGGAATCTGATTGATTGCTTCTGTGGACAGGTCTTTTTTACAGGTAACAAGCTGAGATTAGGAGCACTCCCTTTCAGAGCATTACAAGCATTTTCCCTCATTAAAATGATAATCAATTTATAACATTTGACATGTGTTTTTCTTGATTTTATTGTTATTCTGTCTGTAACTGTTCAAATAAACCTATCATTAGAATTATTGACTGATCATTTCTTTGTCAGTAAGCAAACATACAAAATCAGCAGGGGATCAAATACTTTTTTCCATCACTGTATCTTAAGTCCAGCTGGTAATTTTACCATGTATTGCTGCTCCACTTTACACAGTGCATTGAGACAGTCAGCAAGTCAATGGTATGATTGGTTCCATATGTATTCATTTATAGTAATGTAGTCCATGTGGAGTCAATAGGTGCCTGGTGTGACTGACTAGGTCACCAAAATGAGCACCACCAGGTAAGAATTGGCAAATGTGTATATTTTCTGAAACAGATGCTTGTGTTTTGTCCACTGGTGACCTTGCACACACACTATCAGCAAGATCTCGTGTTTGTGTGTGTGTCTGGGCGCAGGTTATGCTGTTCTGGTGGTGACCAAGAATCCTTACAATGATGCTCCAGCCAAAACAGTGTTTATGTTTGCTTGGGAATTTTTTTAAATAAGGGGCTGGTATTTGGAACGTAAAATGTAAATTATGTCTGTCTGACCGTGAATGCACATGTTTCTTTACATATTTTTTCCAGTAAGGTAAGGGGTGTGAGGAAATGGAGAAGGAAAGTGATCCACACAAAGCACTGTTGATGCTGGCCAATAGAATTAGCATGAAGTCTGATCACTTGCTACTGATCACAAGTGAGGAGATTTTTTTTAGGCAGACCTGTAACTAGGAAGTGGATATTTCTCATTTTCTATTCGCTCTCCTCAATTCTGTAGTCTTGTCCGATCAGTCTCAGGCATGTCACTCTGTGGGGCTAGCTTGCCCATACTTACAGCTCTATTGCTGGTTTAGTCCTTCAATACTGAACCTATTATTTCTGCCCTGTTTGAAAAAGCTGATTTGATGTATAACACACTTTCATTGATAAAGCATTATGCTAGTTCTGTCTTTGACTAACCTAAAAATGAATACTGAATTGCGATATTTAGTGACTTCTGTCTTACGTTTGTAACTCCAGGGTTCTAGGTCTACTTTACTTTACATAATATGTGTGTTGTAAATAGCAATCCAGTGCACGTGTCGGTGGCATCATACAGTGTGTAATGACGAAGCTACTTTGTTTGTGCTGAGATGCGAAAGCTATTAACACCGTGTTCCGTTTTGAGATTGTCCCCTTCACACGGACAACTTCTCAGCTGAAAAACCGTGTAGGCAACCAGTTCTGTGAAAATGCAGAAATACCCTCTCCTCGCTCTTGTTTACTCTTACTAGCGATTTCTCCTGCCTTTTTCTGACTTAGAGGAGGCGTCTTGTTACTAGTGATTCAACGAGACAAAATATTAAGCATTAGATGTTTACAGTCAGTGTCAGAAATTAAAATAGGCCAATCACCAATTGCGGGTAGGTTTTCTGGCAGAAGTTGGAGAACAGAGTGTCCCATAGAGTAATGTAACATGCTAAACCACTAGAGAGACAGCGATGAGCATGGTTTTCATTTGGGGATTGTAGGAATAAAATCCTAACCCATGAGCATATGCAATACACATTCTTTATATTAGTGTAGGTACTTTTAAATATTTTCACATAAGTCATGTTTTACTAGTTGTCCTATTAGTAGCATCTTTGCCCCCTCTTTCACCCAAACTGTAAGGAAACTGTAGGAAGTGGTTTAATCCTGAAATAACTTTAATCAAAATGATTGTGTAGGACATGGATATCTGTAAAACAATCAAAACATCACATATCATTCTTGCTGATGGTTCATTTTCAGAACAGTTTGTTGCCACAGTAATTAGGGTTTAAGCGGTTGACTGAAATACTTATGCAAATGTTTTCAGCTCACTGCAAATTATGAAATGGTTATACATTTTGCATATGCTTATTAGTGTAATTTGTGTTAATTACCTACTCGGCTGGTTTTTTTTGTACCGTTCAAGCTGCAGGCATGAGATCTGTCATAGTTAAAGCTCACAAAAGGGTTAACAATGTCATGTTTGCTCATTTGTACTAATTACCTTCACCACCAGCAACACTTGACCCTTAAAAAATACTAATTCCAAACCTTTCGATAGGTAAACACTATTTCAAACCATCATAAATTTTTCACCACATTTTCTTCGAAAGGTTCGAAAGGTTTTCAGTAGTTTACTGGGGGAACCCTATTGTATTTGTTCCAGTTCATTATTATTAGGGGTTTCCTGTCTCTGAGTCACTCATCTTGTCACCTGTATCTGACTTTGTTCGATAAACAAACTTTACCAGACAAGTTGCAAATTGTGGAATACCACGTGCGACAGACCATGTCATGTTATGTTGATCAGTCTTTTTTCTTTACCGATTGGCAAGTAAGATAGATAAAACATTGTCGTCTTTCTAGTCTGTGTAGTCTGCAACATCAAACAATTTTATTCGAAATATTATGCAATTGAACATGTTAAGGTATACGATTGGGAATCGAGTTGTATTTTTTAACTATTGTGTTTGTTCCATTTTTATTATTATTATTATTATTATTATTATTGCAAACAAGGATGTTTATTTCAAATTCCCATGAGATAAAATAGCTTAAAGGTGCCCACATTTTTGTGCTAGTTAAGGGCCTGGGGCCGCAACATGTGGTGCAGTGGCATGCATGTTGGCCTCATGGTGGCGCTGTCACAAGCCTCCAAAGTCGCATTTTTTGCAAGCTCACCACGCCCACCCATTGTGACCAACAGTCTTGAAAATTGGCGTATAGGTGCATCTCTTCATGCTGAAACCTTTTGCCATTGGGACCCATAAAGACCGCCATGATGAATTTTCCACTATTTTTTTTTTTTTTTTTAGGTCTTAGGTTTTTGACCATTGCTCCTGCTTTCTGGGACAAATCACATGTCTAAAAAAAATCAATCCACAGTCTATCCTCAATCTAAACTTAACTCAACCAATTCACATAGATTCTCCTATAATTTATTTTCTTCTGTACACTGATGAGCGAAAACATTGACCACTCCGAGGTGAAGTGAATAATGAATAAGAGCAATCAAGGTCTGAGGAGATTAAATGGTAAGCAAACAGTCAGTTATTTTAGACAACTTGTTGGATGCAGAGAAATGGGCAGGAGTAAAGACATGAGCAAATTATTATGGCTAGACGACCGGGTCAGAGAATTTCTGAAATGACAAGGCTCGTGGGATGCTCCCAGTCAGCAGGGGTGTGTTCCGACAGTTGTCTAAGGAGGGACAAACCACAAACCAGCAAAAGGGGGTTGGTCACGAGGGCAATGAAGGCTATCTTGTCTGATCCATACCAACAGAAAGTCATCTTTGGCACAAGTCACAGAAAATTATAATGACTGATATTGGAGGAATGTGTCAACACAGTGCAGCACACACTGCTGCATAGACGGAGTGCCCATGCGGACCCATGACCACCGTTGAAAGCGCCTACAATGGGCATGCAAGCGTCAGAACTGGACCTTGAAGCAGTGGAAGGGTGTCCGGTGCGATGAGTCCCGTTGTCTTTTTATGTCACCAGGACGGCCGTGTATGTCTGTGCCATTTACCCGGGGAAGTGATGGCACCAGGATGTACTGTGGAAAGAAGACAAGCTGGTAGAGGGAGTGCGATGCTAAGGCCACCGTTCTGTTGGGAATCCCTGGGTCCGGGCATTCATGTCATCTTTAATGTGACACATGGCATTTATCTAAACATCATTCTAGACCAGGCTTCATGGCAATGGTGTTCCCTGATGGCAGCGGTCTCTTTCAGCAGGATAATGCACCAATGCTGCACTGCACATAGTCTTAGTGAATGGATAAAGGAACATGATTAAGTGTTCAAGGTATTGCCCTGGCCTCCAAATTCCCCAGATCTCAATCTGATTGTGCATCTGTGGGATGTGTTGGACAAGTCCAATCCACAGTGGCTCCACCTGGCAACTTACAGGACTGGAACGATTTGCTTCTTATATATTGGTGCCAGATACCACAGGACACCTTCAGGGGTCTTGTATAGTCAATGCCTTGGTGGGTCAGAACGACCAACAGCATTTTAGGCAGGTGATCATGTTTTGGCTCCGCAGTTTATACTATAATTGGATTTTGTGCTGCAAATGTGTACCCAGTCAAACTCTAAATTCAGTCAGCAAGTTTAAACAACGGACAAACAAGTATTTATTTACACGTGGATGTCAGATATAAACCACATTGTTTATAATAGGTCAAGGGTCCCCAACTCTGATCTTGGTAGAGCAACTTACTGTGCTGGTTAATTCCTGTTAGCAGTAACTCATTCAGCTAATACATTTCTGATTTGGTGATTGTGTTATTAATGGACAAAAAGAAAATTCTCCAGAGTTACTCTTTAGGACTAGAGTTTGAGAACACTGGTGTATTCAATAACTCACAAAATTGTACTTCAATTTTACTTCAGTGTACAAGTGATATGGGAAATCCCAATCTTAAACCTTTATATTAGCATGATGTGAAGAATAAAATCTCACTTAACTCATGCATGCATCTTTCCTCCATAAGCAAAAAGAGATCCCATCTTGACAGACATCTCTGGACAACCTGACAAAGCATGTTATCCACTATTTTGGCCATGTCATCCACTTACCAGAATGCCGGTTAAACCCTGGGAACGCAAGTTATACCCACATCCTCTAGAAAGCCTCCAAAGTAACAAGGAGCAGCATCCTCACTGTCAATAATGAAGATTAAAGAAAGAAGTAACTCTGTTTACCAGGTTTGAGGTGAATTGCTTGTTAAGTCAACTTCCTAAATAGAAATGGAAATGAGCATAACCCTAATGTTAACAATGAATTACCAGCACGGTAAATGTTGAAGAAATATATAGTAGCTAACCATGGTTTGCTGCAACAATTTAGATGTTACACAATCTCCATCAGCTTGTTTGGATGGGGCAGTTTGGGATGGCCATTCTATGCATGCCCAGCATTTGGAAAGAGTAGCTATAAACACATTTTCTTCAATAACACAATAGAACTTAAGATAATCAAGCAGCATTTTACAGATAATATACTATTTGTGCTGATCTAGGAGTTATTTCATTATCAAAATCAAGTCACAAGACAGGTGGGGGACCTAATACTAGATCATTACCGAGACACTGGGGCCCATAAGAGCATTCTTACACGTGTAGTAGCCTCTGTAGGTATGCGTCATTCAGGAAAGCACAGACCAGCTCTGAACCATATATCTACCCTCATTGGCTCTGCGGTAGAGCTGAAGAAGGTATTAAACTGGAAATGAACGAAAAACACCAGTGAAACTGTTAGACATAATGTTATAGGCCGATGTCCTGTGGCAGAGAAAATACTTTGTACATTTATTGATGGCATATTTTGTGTAACGTCAAGTAATGTACATAAGCAAGGTGAAGTGCCCCTGCTAAATTACATGTAAGCTAGCTACATCATTAATGACTTAAGGCTAACTTAAAAGTTTATGATGTAGATTGTACATTAGTGTGGAACACTCTGATATGAATCCCCAATATGCTCATAACATGGCATCTTGAGCAATCAAAATGAATTCACTTTTGGCTTTGTGCAACTTGCATCTGTAATTCTCTGTTGCAGATTCAGGTTGCAAATAATATTACAGTCTAAACAATTCACCATAATAGTAGCTAACACGAAGCAATGTCATAAATCGCATTATGTTTCAAAAAATAATTTGTTAACAGCATACATGGATACATAAAAACCTTCTGCATATTTGCAAACCATATTACCAAACTAGCTACCTTTAGCTTGCTAACAAAGCAAGCGCTACAAGCTTACACTACTGCTAGTTTGTTAGCTAGCTAGCTAATGCAGTTAATGTAATATTGTTGTACCATTTCAGTTGGAAAAAAGCAAATATGAAATGCACAGTCATCATATCTAGAGTAAAGTGAACACTTAACTTGGTCTGATTTTTTAAATATTCAGTTTTAAAGGGTTTTTAAGAGTCCATTAAACAAAGTGTGGCTGTACAGTAATGTTTGTTAAAGAAAAATTATCGGTCTTGAGTCCAAAGTTCTATAAAGGTTTTTAATTTTTACATAAAATAAAACATCGAATCATTATATTGCTTCACAATTTCAAATTTCTATCACATTCCCTCCTTTTATCATGACCAAATATGATAACTCAACAGATTTTGAAGTAGTCACGTATCCTTCCTCCTGTCCAGCATCATCAACAATAACACAATCAAAGATACAGCTATAATTTTGCATCACCAACAGGAATGGATTGGACAAAAATACTTGCAGTCATTCAAACACATAAAACAAGGAATCATTAACCAGAGCAAGAAAGTAAATGAAAACCCGAATGGACAAACCACACCAGACTGAAATCATCCCATCGGAAAACTGTAGCTGCGAGCTTATCGCCAGCATTAATACGCCATTGATTACGAGGCAGTGTTTGGTTTAGCCAAGTCACAACGTGCACATTCACTGCCACCAGCCTGAGCTGTTGCAGGTAAAATCACAACATCCTAGCCACCCCTTAGATACTTAAACACAACTGAACCATACACAGTAGAAATGACCATACACAGTAGGTGCCACCAACACAGTAGATGCCACCAACAACGATAAAGGTTTCATGGTCAACCTTCCAGTAGAATTATGTTAATTACTTATAAAAACATAGCATAAAGTGATATTGAATAAAAACTTCTGAATGTATGTTTAACCCAGTCTCCAGAATGTATGTTTAACCCAGTCTCAACATGATGGTAACATATACTACACCGGGTAACATCCATGCTTATCCTACCATTGGTGTTACTGAAACAAATGAGCAATTAGCATTCCTAGTCGGTTCAGCCGTAATAATGGATACCTAGCATATAAAACCAATAACCAATTACGTCACCAAGGGTAATTCTGTGAATGTCTAGTTATGTTCATGTATACCCGACAAGTTATTAAACTATTCAATTTAATGCCAAACGAAAAGGCTACATGAAGAAATCTGAGAGTATGATTTCCTATGGTAACAGATGTGAGATGAAATGGGGATTTGACAGAAAGGGGAGCAACTACACATACTGAACATAACATGAGTCATTAGCATATTTTAAATACAGTATAATTACAAAAGGACCACCAAAGATCTCTAGCATGTCTGGGCATCTCGTTTTGTCTATAATCAGCTAAATGTGATCAGTGTCCCTTTGTTTATTTGAACAACAATGAACCCCTTCACCACCACAATGCCACCCGGCTCAATCCTGTGGTTGCCTGAATGAGGGAGTGCTGGTAGAGTAGCTTTGACTCTTGGGAGCAGAACATTATTGGGAATAGAACATTATTAAGACTCATACAGACAGTATTCATATCTCCTCCTTTCACTGGCATGTCAACCTATTTAAAAAAAAAAGTGTGTTAGTCATTCTCAAAAGTGTCCAGTCACAACGTCATGAGAGGGATAGAAAAACAACAACATTGGTTCATTATGTTCTATCACCCAAGCACATCAGAACTAATGGCAGCACCTGTATCTAGGTAAAACCTGTCAGCCTGTAATTTTGTCAATCTTGATTTCAACATGCTACTAACATACCCTACTGCTTTCCTAACTGAGGGTGGTTGGAACTACCGTGTGTTCACTAATAGATTTTCAGGCTTCTGACATTGAGGTTATTACGTAGTTGACAGAGTGGGTACCATTGTCTGATGTCAGTCATGTGGGATTATTTTTCTGATCATCGCTTTTAATACCTCATCCATAGTGCTGTGCCTGCAAGGGAATGCTTAACACACTCAGAAAACATCACTGATAACCAAACAGCATTTCTTACCTTCACAGGGAGTCAACACAACCAAATCCATCATTTAATATAAAAAAAAAAAAGAATCTGATGAGGGCTGCGCTCCCACAGCCCCAGATACACCTTTACCAATATTGTAATTAACACAGATTAGATACCTTTTCCAAAACGTCTAAGCAAAAACAATTTTCAACCATCCCTCCTTTTGACACATGGGTCCATCCTGCCATGTGTCAATTAAGCCAGAAAAAATCAACCAGGACCAGAGTATGGCTGAGCACAAATCCACAACCGCGTTAGGGGTATGAGCTCAACACCCCATAACAAGAATTGGCTGTGTAGAAAAGATGGAATCAAAGCAAGAAACACCAGAGCAGAGTGGTGAATAGATTCCCCAGTAAAATGAAGCCACAGTGCTTCAACAGTATGACAAAATCGTGCATGACACCAAACACATAAGGAGAACCAATACAGATCAGAGTAGATCCATGGATCCAAACTCCAGTTATCCAATAGCTCAGGCAAAATGTCCAAGGTTCAAAACCTTAAATGCAAACAACTCAACTTTACTGCTTGGGCAGTAAAGCGGAGAACAGACACATGCTCTCCACCAAGGCATGAGCAACAACAACAACATACTCAACATTGGAAAGGCCAGAAACAATGCAGTTATCTGAACCAACAGAAATAGTCAACATCGTCAATAGGGATCTCAGTGAAAATGACATGAGATATAGTGTTTAAGCCAATCAGTCGTGTGTAGTCATCCTTTACCAGCCAGCTGTAAGGAAAAGCAACAGGGTTAAGAAAAGTTCAACAACACAACAAAACACTTGACATAATAAAAGTAATGTTCTGCTATTTCAACAGGCGAGTGAGAAATGTGCAGTTCTGACCTGGTAGACAGAGACATTCACAACCAGGTCAATCACTATTAAGAACTCAGTTCAGTACTCAGCAGTTGCAGCAACAGAATGTAGGCAGGAAACAAGTCCTCAAACTACAACATCAAGTCATAAAAAAATGTATCCTACAACATGATAAATGTCACCGTGGTGTATGGTGACTACCGCTAACATGGTGGAAAAGTCAGTGTGATCGGGTAGACCCAAACATGGTACAGACTGGATAGCATATTTTAGCTCCAGGAAGGCTTGATTCCCTTCTGGAGTCTCAACCAATAAAATCAGAGATTCAACTAAGATCTCTCAGCAGCCCCATTAGGGAGACTAAGTCCATGAACTGCAATACTCGACCATCTAAAAAACAAACAAACAAAAAAACATCATATGCCATTAAGTGAACGGTAGGGGCATTTTCTGAAAATGTGTGCCCAATCAGTGGAGAGGGAGCGACCCTCGGGAGTTACGTCATTACAAATGTATATTATACTAGCCTCACAAAGCTGGGCTCTGAAGAAAAAAAACTTATCAGCAAAACAAAAACATTGAAAACAAACTGACAGTCTTGTAGAGGGGAAACAATGTATCAACATACTAGTATCAATGAGCAGCCCTATGGAGGATTAAAAAGCTTCAGATTGCAAATAGTGCAATACAGGACTGAGAATCAGATTACACAAAGATAATGAAATGAATCAAAACACAAGAAAAACAAATAAAACACAACCTACCACACAATTTTTTATTTTTTTTTAATGAAAACCCTCACCGGAAGAATCAAAGCACTACATGGGGAGTCACGTGTCAAAACCAGCTGTCAGCTGTTGCGCTCAGCCTTTATTGGGATTCACAGGGTGGTCCACGTAAGCTTAAGTTGTATTACGATTTTCAGTGTTGCATGTTTGATCAATGTGCATTCAAACCTTTGCCCATAAATGTCCTATTCCCCCTTCTCATTCTTGATTTTGCCCACTTCGGAACTCTGTGTCACCTGTAGCTTAGTCTTTTTGTAATTGTCTTCCTGTGGTTATTCCATTCTTGCGTTCCCCTATTCAAATCGCTTCCTTCAAAACATCCGTATCACCTTCATATCGTCATCACATCCCCGTCTTCCAGAGACTTGTAACCTACCGCCACTCCAACTCCAATCCCCCATTGCGTCCTGTCGTAAAGTTGCTGTGGCCGTACCAAAAGGCCCACATTCCTGTGAGGACAGAGTTTGGTGGGGGAAGAATACAATGTGCCTCCTTTGTCTCATCATCTCAGTTAAACGTTCCACAGTCTTATCTCAGTCACTTTTAACAACACTGCAGTGCCATTTCGGCTCGCGTCGGTCTTTGTCTTCAGCCAGCTTTTTTCCGTCCACTTTGTTTGTGCATTTCTAATCCATTCCATTTACAAAAAAAAACAATGTTTTGTAGGATATTAGAACTATAGGCCCAAGTCCCTCAATCCGTGTCAGGCGTTATGTAAAAATGCAAACACATTAACTCCAGGAGTTGCAACAATTAGCCGCCCTTAACCGTAGATATCCCCATGTATTATGCATTTTATAATTTTATTTGGGCTCTTGCACAATAGGCAACTAATTGTCTATCCCATCCTTTCTCAACAACTTACAACTTATGTTTTCTAATCATTTTACCAAAATTGATATCTCTCATATTGTCATACTCCATCTTATTTGTTTTAAATAACAGTTCTGCAAATTAATGATAAATAATTTTGCATTCGCAATAGGCGTAATACATTTTTTTTGAATCAATACGCACTGTCAACAATTCAACGTCGATGCTTCCACGAGTTGATTAACTTCCCCCGAGGACATGGTCTTAACACGTGTTAGGCCAGCTCCACCTCCACACGAGGTTGAGTTGTTTTTATATTAAAAGATACATAAATCCTCCCCTGATTTATTACATCTATCACCGCCAATCTCGCTCTTTTTTTGTTATGAGGGTTCCATTACCACATGGAGTTAAGATCAACCAAACAAGAATCAACCAAACAATTACCAAAACAAAAATTATCAAGAACAAAAAGACGTCACACAAAAAACATATTCAAACCACACATACCAGAACTGTCAATGGACTCCTACACGGAGAGTGTCAACCTATCGGTATACAAGGCCTTCAAAACGAAAAACTGCGTTCTAGAACAGATGTTTTCGGGGATCACACAGAAACCCCAGGTACCGTACACAGGAATCACACAGAAATCCCAGTCCACACAGGACATGATGTTAAACCTGACACTCACACAGATATGTCAGAGTTTCTAAAACTGACACTCACACAGAATTGCCAGAAACCATTCATAGAACTCAGGACTCACCAATATATCTTAACTAAAAAAACAAATAGGTCCGTTAAGTGGTACGGTCATGGCATATCAAGCAATTCCCACGAAACAGCTACCCAGAAAACGTTGCAGACCTATAACAAAGAGAAAATAATTTCCCGTGAGCTATCCCGGAGAAAAAAAAAACTGAAACCCATCCAAATAGGACCACCGCTATTCGTGACGCCAACTGTTAAAGAAAAATTATCGGTCTTGAGTCCAAAGTTCTATAAAGGTTTTTATTTTTAAATGCGCATGGGATAATCGATATATGACCACCTAGTATGACCGCAGTTCGAGTAATCAAAGTATCTAGGTACGACAGGCGTCTTTGTAGCATCTTCATTGACCACGCCCCCAACTCCAAGTTGTCACACACTGATCAAAGAACAGATGCCAGGTCATTCTCTAGTCAAGCTGATCTCTTTAACAGATAAACAGAGAACCCAGAGGTCTGTTAATTACTCATTGACCTAGGTCACAGCATACTAAATGAAACGACCATAGAAATGAATATAAACTCATAACTGCCAATGTAATATAAAATAAAACATTGAATCATTATATTGCTTCACAATTTCAAATTTCTATCACGTTACACTGTAATTTCGAAAATTCTGTGCTTTTCTGTGTACCACTCTTTTGAAATGAGGGGGTGGGTCTTTAACGTTCAGCTGAACAAACTAATAAGCATTGCATGGACTGTTTGATAACATTGTTGATATGAGTAACTTAGTTGATGGTATGGATAATAATAAGATTAATAAACTGATAAGTGTTACACAGACCCATATGTTTGCATTACATCAGTAATACTGGAAATCATTTAACTTATTTCCAGTATTAGTTGAACTTCATACAGTTTAATACCCTAATGTACTGCTGCATCGCAAAACAATTTGGAATATCATGGAAATGTTTTTTTTTTCTGTACCTTCTGGAAATGGAGGCGGTGTCTGTAGTCCCGTTAGAGCAGAGGGAGAAGGGGTTATGTTCCCCTTACTTCCTGGTGCCCAAGATAACGGGAGACATGAGGCTGATTCTCGACCTGTGCGTTTTGAACAAATGTGTGTCAAAGAGGCAATTTCGCATGCTCATGACGAAACGTCTCCTGGAATGTGGATTTTTCTCCTGAGGATTTTTGCGTCAGCATCAATCTAAAGGATGCTTATTTTCATGTCTCAATCCTACCATGTTGGTGTGGTCTGACAATCGCACGGCGGTCGCGTATGTAAACAGGCAGGGCAGAGTCAGGTCTCTGCCCCTCCACCTGTTGGCGGTGCAGATCTGGGAATGGGCGTAGGTGCACCTCAAGTCTCTGAGGGTGCTGCACATTCCCGGAGAGCTCAATGTGGGCGCGGACTTGCTGTCTCGGGGAGGTCCCTGGGACGTCGAGTGGCACCTTCACCCCAACATTGTAGTCCAGGTCTGGAGACATTTCGGGAAGGCGCAGGTGGATCTGTTCGCATCCCGAGAGGACACACTGCCCTCTGTGGTTTTCGCTCCGTGAACAGGACAGGCCGCCATTGGGCGTGGATGCGTTAGCTCAACGGCCGTGTACTGCTATATGCATTTCCTTGTCTTCAGTGTATTCTCCCAGTTATGTTTCGGGTGCGGTCAGAGTGGCTGTTGCTCATTCTGATCGCCCCCTTTCATCAGGTGCCCTGTGATTTGCGGAGGCCGCCCAGATGGCAGTGGGTACACCGTGGCTGATCGCTAACCGCCACGGGGCATTGTTAGGGCGTTCCCTGGGTTGGGACAGCCGTTATGGGCCTGGCTCCTGAGAGGGCCAGGCTGCTGCGATGGGGTCTGACCAAAGAGTTCGTCGCGACCAATTCGGGTGCGAGGGCAGTCTCCACATCAGCTAATTACACTTGTAGATGGAGAATCTTTGCCCACTGGTGCGAGGACGCGGGGGTTGACCCCCTTTGTTGTGACTGGTGGAAACGTGACTACATTGGAATCAAGAGAATGAACCGGTGATGGTTCTAACTATTTCAATGCAAGATGGTAAGAATAAAAAGGGTAACCCCGACAAGCCTTTACAGATAGCGATGCCTCCCTATCAAAAGGAAAGAATCAAAGCAAAAAGAGGAGAAACAGAAGCCAAAAAATAAGAAAAGGCCCCCTCCCTGGTGTGCTGCAATCGTATATGCGTTGTTAGTACTTTGTCTACGTGTGGCTCCCTCCTATTGGCAGCTGATATTCTGCCCTATGTTGTTGCTAATCTGGAGTGCTATAAAAGTATCCGTATTTAGGCATATCTGCTGTTGTGTTTCTTCAATCTTGTCACAAAAATATATGCATTGTTTCCTGTTTTTGTCGCTCAAGAACAGTTAAAGTATTTTAGCTTATGCTGTGGCATGTGAGACCTAAAGTCAAAGTGTTGCAGTCTTCAAGCTGTTAGTTATTCCTCCATATGATGTAGGCAGTGTCCTGTCATTCCTGCAATGTTTGTTGGATCAGCAAAGAACTCCTGGCACTCTCAAGGTATATGCATGAACTCCTGGCACGATCTCTACGTGTCACCAGGGGTTCAATGGAATGTCTGTGTTTAGTCACCCATTGGTGAAAAGTGTTTTGACCGAATCCCGTCGTCTACGGCCGGTGAATCAGCGGATGTTACTGCAGTGGGTTTTGACGTTGGTTCTGGAGGCGCTGTCCGACGCGCCGTTCTAACCTATTGATCAGATACCGTTGATGATGTTATCACTCAAGACGGCACTCTTGTTGGCCCTGACGTCTTCTAAGCGGGTCAGTGACCTTTGTGCGCTGTCAACGTAGCCTGGCTGCCTTGCCATCAATGGCGATGGCAGTAGGGCGGTGTTGTTTCCTTACCCGGCCTTTCTGCGCAAGATGATCAAGGTATTGTTTCTTTCCATGAAGATACTGTGTGCGTTTTTTCCCCCCCCTCATGCGGGAGCGAGGGAGGAGAGGTTGCATCACCTGTGCCCAGCACTCGCTTTAGCACAGAATGTGTAGCGCGCCCCAGCTCTTTGTGTATTATGCAGGCTCTAAGGTGGGCCAGCCGTAGTCGAAACAGCGCCTGTCTCACTATGAGGCGATTGATCTGGCTTACGTGTCACGTGGCACTCCTGCGCCTAGGGGGTTTGGGGCGCACTTCACGTGCGGGGGGCAGCCGTGGCCACCTTATTCAGAGGTGTGGGGGTGGAGGACTTTTGCGCTGTGGCATCGTGGGGATGCCTTCGCAGTTTGTCCAATTTTACTTGGGTGATATGGCTGCGGGTATGTTGGCTCACTCTGTGCTCAGTGTGGCTGATGCTGGAGGGTAAGTGTTGTAAGTTGAGACAAGACATTTACATGATTCCGTCCGAGGGTCCAGTTTGCCTGGACAGGTTGCTGGTTGGACGCTCGCAGTGTTTTTGCTTGAGCGTCTGCTTGTGCGCCGAGTCAGGGTCTCGGCCTGTTTTTGGGGCTTGCCTTGGACGCTCCGATTCAGTTCTTACTGACTGAGGAGGTACCAGATGGTTTGGTGCCATGTGTGCATTCGTTTTGGGACTGTCTGTCAGTGTGCAAACGTACGTGCCAGTGGTTGAGTGGGATGGAAGCGGCTAAGGGGTGCAGGGGATATCCCGTGCCTGAGCTGTCTTGTTTGGCACTTGCCTCTTGGGTGAGATTGGTGACCGGCAGGGAATACATCTTGGGTGACACTCCACTTATAGAACTGGAGTTAGGAAAGTAACTATCAGTGTTTTGAACAGAATCCTAACATACACCTGTTATTGTACTTGGTGCCTTGATGTACTTGGTGCCTTGAAGGCAAACTTGTATGCAAAGTGTAAATATGAACAATTTAAAACTAAAATCCTTGTTTAACTAGTGGAACATTTTGGATGAGATAATGAAGTGTCTGGACAGGCTGACATACTGAGTTCTGATTGGTCTATCAAGTCACCGACTAATAATGAGACTACTTGGTCAGTATCATTGCAATACCGAGAAATTCAAACATGGAAAAATGTGAACGCGTTGCTAGAGCTCTCAATCACAGAATTTTGCAGGGGTTGTTAACAAATCTGAGTCAGAGCTAGGTGAGAGTAGTTTCTGGAGGACAAGGATGACATCACCTTCTCAGACTCAGAAGATGAATCGGACAATGATAAGGAAACTCCAGACTTGGGTACTGTTTAAAACGTTGCCAGAGAATGAGAGATGTACAGTGTTGACACAGATTTCATTGCAAAAAAGAAGATAGATGAAAGGAAAACGCTGGTTTGTGTTGTATAAACCAACTGTCCACAGACTATTTTTAGAAACAAATGGCATCCATGACAGAGACAATAGGAAACAATCTGACCAAATAAACGGCAAAGACTTCAAATGCAAAACGGGTAAGTCTAACTAGCTACAGAATTCCTTTTCAGGAAGTTGTCAAAGTCCTTGGCATTGCTAGTTATCTAGCTATAGCTGCTGACTTTACAATTAATGTTAGCTAGCTAGGTAACAACAATATCTTACCAGCTAGCTAACATTTCCGAGTTTCCTGCTTGTTCGTTGGGTAGCTAGCTTG
Source organism: Esox niger (assembly GCA_016801105.1). Taxonomy (NCBI): domain Eukaryota; kingdom Metazoa; phylum Chordata; class Actinopteri; order Esociformes; family Esocidae; genus Esox; species Esox niger. The sequence continues at coordinate 27,434 of JACXGJ010000603.1, forward strand.
ATGATTACCTATGCTTCAGGAAATAATTTTGTGAAATTTCTTTTGTATCAAAATGTTTTTGTCATGTGAAAAAATTTGACAAAGATAAATCTTGTCAGAATGTTTTTCCACTTTTAATCTGACCTATTCAATTGAAAAACTAACTGAAATCTTCGAGGGGAAAGAATAAAAACCATACAATGACCTGGTTGCATAAGTGTGCACACCCTCTTATAACTGGGGATGTGGCTGTGTTCAGAATTAACCAATCCCATTCAAACTTATATTAAATAGAAGTCAGTATACAACTGCCATCAGTTAAAGTGACTCAGATTAATCACAAATAATGTTCAGCTTTTCTAGTAGGATTATCCTGATTTTCTTAGTTGCATCTCAGGGCAAACGCCATGGTTTGCAGAGAGCTTCCAAAGCATCAGAGGCATCTCATTGTTGAAATATATCAGTCAGGAGAAGGGTACACAATAATTTCCAAAGCATAAGATATACCATGGAACACATTGAAGACAGTCATCAAGTGGAGAAAATATGGCAAAACAGAGACATTAGCAAGAATGGATGTCCCCCCAAAATTGATGAAAAGACTAGAAGAAAACTGGTTAAGTAGGCTTTCAAGAGACCTACAGCAATATTAAAGAAGATGCAGGAATTACTGGCAAGTACTGGCTTGCTTTGTGCTACATGTGACAACATTCTCCCGTATTCTTTATATGAACGGGCTATGCAAGACAAAAGTTTTTCTGACAAAGAAAAACATCTAAACCTTGCTGAAGTTTGCAAAAACAAATATCAAGTCTCCAAAAAGAACGTGGGAAAATGTGTTATAGTCTGATGAAACCAAGGTTGAACTTTTTGGCATGTTAGGTATGTTAGGCACACAAACCAGACTGCACATCACCCAAAGACAACCATAAACGTATACTTAATAACCTGAAATGAATGAAACACAGCTATAATTGAGACATGGGTGGATACTCATTTGTGGAACACTATATGACTGTCTGTCTATTCTTTGAAATGCTCTGAGATTGGGATTAGCCCAATCAATAAAGACACCATTCTTCAATCTACTAAGCAAGTCATTTGAATGAATCAGAGAAAAATATTGATTCAGTTCAAGTATTCAAAGCAAATATACATTATTTAATTGAGAAAGAGTCAAAGGGCCAAATGCTTCACTTAAATGTTGGCCTAAGTCAAGAGTAGTGCACTATTCAGACATCAATGAAACAACCATCTCTATAAAAGACCGTAGGGTCACACTTTGGCCTTCACATATTTATCTGAAGGCTGTTATATGTTTGAGATTTGTGATGCAATAACTAGATATTAGTTGTTCTGTAACAGAATAGCATGTCTCCTGTTACACTATCAAATTGAAAAAAATACATTCACTCAGTACAGCCTGGAACACACTCTATAGTCGACAAGAACTCCTGGATATTGGAACACAATGCATGCCATGACGAATTCCCCTAATGCACAGCAGACATGGTTGTGGCACTTGAGTCTGTCAGTCTCACACCGTTTCCATGCTCTTCCCATGTTAATGAATGGTTAAATAAAGGCTACAGGATGATATTGGCCTTTTTGTAGATCTCCAATTGCTAGTGAAGCCTTGCAAAAGCGATCATATACTGCTTGCTCGAACTTTTATTCTTAAAGAAGAATAAAGCATATATTCAAGTACAAAACATTTTTGACAATAGTCTTGATTAACTACCATAGTTTGAAAGGATGATGGAGAAGTTCTGTATTTTTTTTTAAGATGCGCTTTCAGATGTGATCAAAAGACTTCTGAAAGCACACCATCTCAATATTCATACACAGTCAAAGACCGTGGTGTGGTGCCTGGAGACATGGGTATCCTGTAATTTGTAAACTATCAAAAAAAAGTGTTCGAAAGCTTTGATTAATTACGTTTTTTTCAAAACAAACCTCAATGGTTCAGAAAGCCTCTGTTTCTCATCCCTGTAATGTAGGTAGACAGGACAAGAGGAACCGAGCAAACGTCAGGAAACATATTTCGCATCATTGCGATCAGCCTCTCGCTGTGATCCCCAGGACCTGACGAGGCCTAGGCCACCTGAAACAATACCTGCCACCTGAAACGTGCATATATGTTTTACACTAGCAACTGCACCAAAATATTGTCCCACATTCACATATCCATGGTTATTAGGATTTTAGCAGGTTGGTGCCTGCAAACAAGTTACTTCATAAATGCAAAAATATCTCAGAAGCTGAACGTTTAACCTAACTTGCCTAATTAGTATACTGACAACTGTGTAGATGTAGCATACGCCTTTGCATTGAATGAGTATATAAGTTATTACAAGTTTTTATAGACAGGCTGTACCTTGAAATCACTATCCTAATAAGTGTCTCAGGTTTTACCACTTAACTTTACCTTTTTTATTCAGTTAGCACATTATGCTTGTAGGCTTTGACTTTAGTAAGGTTATCTATATTGTTCACTTCTGTGTATAAGGGATTGAAAATCACAATTCATAAGGGCACATTGCTTTTTTTGGGCACTGTTTAAGAAACAGTGTGTAAGTTAATTTAATGAGGAGGCTAAATTGTTGAAATTATATAGCAAATATCTGTTATTGGAATTATAAAGCAATTTGTGGACTATCAAATTTTAGTTGAACAAGGCTACTCACACTGTCCATGTCCCCTTCATCAGGTTATTTTACAAGCCCAAAATCAAGAGGCCAGATTAAATAGGTGACTAGGTACCTCAAGCATAGCTATTAGGTCTTACATCCAACTCCCAAGACAAGTAAAAAGGCCTGCATCGAATCATCAGGTGTTCCAGAGTAGTGACTCCTAGTTATGTAAATGTCGGTACACCATGCTTTGTTTACATAAGTGCACAGAGTTCCAGAGTAGTGACTCCTAGTTATGTAAATGTCGGTACACCATGCTTTGTTTACATAAGTGCACAGATCACCACCTATGGTCTTGCCAGAATCCTCTGCCGTACGATCAGCTCTAAAGATGTCGACGCCCCCTCGAGCCCTATTGAATTTTGTGAGAAGATTCTTTGTCTTCCATTCTGTTCGCCAGTGACCATAAATGTGTGGGGAAAAGGCTAGGTAGTGATATCAATGCCACCACGAGGCACTTCCTGTCAAAAACTCTTTGTGCATTGTGTTCCAATATCCAGGAGTTCTTGTCTGCTATACAGAGCGTATGCCAGGCTGTACTGAGTGAATGAACTAAGAACTATTAAGTAAATGACTGCTAATTCACAAAAACTGGGTAGACATCTAGCCTTGCGTTGTGCACGCGCCACCATCTTGGGTGAAGCTTATGTTAGTTAGGGGATAACATAATTTTACATCCAACAGCTAGTTGGCTTTTTTGTTTTGTTTTTCTGGTCAGCAGTCCTACATAATAGTACATGTACCTGAGACAGAAGCATTATAAATGTTAAGAAATTACATCACAATGTTTGTATTCAAGTGCTGATTGTTCAGTACACTAATTTGAAGCGTTAAATACGTTTTCTTAATCTGTTAATGTTGAAATGAAAAGAAAAATATGTTGTTCTATAGCTGATAGATTTACTATGTATTTTTCCATGTGAAGTGTCTCAATTTCCTGTTTAGCTTGTACCAGCTGTTCTTTGGGACTGGACTGGCAGATCGCCCCATCGCTCTTTTCTGTCCCCTATTAACCTTGCCAATTTTCACCCCTTTTTCTGTTTCTCAATTCAAAGCATTTTAAGAAGGTTCGACTGGACATTTTCAGAAGGAGTAGACCTTGGAAAATTGGATTTCAGATCTATCAATGAAGTCAAGGTTAAAGGGCATGAAATACCTACTGCGGCCACGCACTGTGCAAGCACCGTCCCAATTAATTTCGGTGACAATGTGCCGTTGACAAGCGATCTATGCAAATTTAAGCTGACCTGCGTGATTCAGGCTTTGGTAAGAGTGAATGTTTTTGTAAACATCACAATTATGCAAACCACCACGTGTGAACGCTTTGCGATTACCAGTCACCAGAATTGCTGGCAGTATTTTGCTCGAATCTTACCTACTGTGAAACCAAAGTTTGTGAATCTGTATTTTATGCTCCAGCCATAGGCTTAAAGGCATAATTTTCTTAACCCTATTTGGTTCATTAGGAAGATACATGCAACATGCAAATAGCCATGGTCAGAAACAAACCAATAACAAATAAAGACAGATTACCATCCCAACACCCACCTCACACTCAAATACACTCAGACATATGTAGTTTATGTGCTAACAACACCATGTGGAGACAGAGAAAGATATACCTATATACATTTAGCATTACTCTGTGGGCTGGAAATGGCATGGAAAGTATTTCCTTGCATTTGTGTTAAGGAGTTAGTTTGTGTCACATGAGTATGCAATGTCTACCTTATCTTATTAGGGTCTGGAATTCAGAAAAACAGATGGTGTGCATGTCTGTCTATATTTTAATAACTGTCTACAATATGTATATTTGTGTTTGTAAGTGTATATTTATCATCTGTCTGTATATGGTTATTCAGACAGATTTCCCCAGGCAGTCTCCTCTCTCCATCCTGAAATGTCTCTGTAGCCCTGTATTGAGAACTTCATTATATACCATAAAATTGGTGCATTGTTCTTTACAAGCCTCTCTGTCTCCACAAACCCTCAGAGTTAATCCAATCTATTTAATGGAGGCCTGGTTCACATGATCTACATTTCATTACCCACAAAAGTACAGGACTGAAATGTCCGGCCTAATCAAACCCAAGCCCGATTAACTGAAGCCTGAAACCAAACATGGTCCAATATCAGCCCAAATCATAAACAATTTGGGAAACACACTCAGCATTACTTTGACACTTCTCATCCTCACATACTTAGTTGAAAAATACCAACATTTAATTATTACCGTTTCATGAATTCAAGTGATGTAGGCCAACTGAAGTGTGTCCAAAGGGTCAACAGGGTAGCTACTTTGAAGATTCTTAAATATTAATGTTTTTGATTTGTTCTTTGGTTACTGCAGGATTTTATGTGTTAGTTCATGGTTTTGATCTTATTATTTGCTGGTAGTCTTCACTACTATTTTACAATGTGGAATAAGTAAAAAAATATCCTTGAATGAATAGATGCGAGGTAGCGCCACCATGGATTGGACATGTTGGTCATGCACATCCCACAGATGCACAATCGGATTGAGATCTGGGGAATTTGGAGGCCAGGGCCACACACTGAACTGTTCATCATGTTCCTCAAACCATTCCATTGTGTGCAGTGTGACATTGTGTGCCACTGCCATCTGGTAAGCCCATTGTCATGAAGGGGGTTACCTGGTCTGCATTATGTACTTGGGTGATCATTACACTTCCGGTCCAGGCCAATCATGTGCCTCCGCCTCCCACATAAGAGCTTTAATTTGTTTTTCTTTGTTCATTATTTGCTTTGTAATGCTGTAGCATTCTGTTTTTTGTAACTTACAATACAGTTCTGGAAAATATTAAGAGACCACTGCACCCTTTTCCTTTCCCAAGTTGGAAAGGAAGGTTTTGAGTGAGGAACTGAAGGGTTAAGATTAACAGACCACTGCAAATTAAACACTTCTGTTCCTCACTCAAAACCTTCCGATTCAATGTTTTGGGGAAGTTAAGAAAAAGGTGCAGTTGTCTCTTCATTTCTTCCAGTGCTGTATAGAGCATTTTCCCCTAAGTTAGTCCTTCTGGTTGATCTATAATGTTTTGGTTATTCTTTTATTTAGTGTAAAAAGAGCAACTTTGTAGTAGGGGAAATAATGTACATGTTAAATACCCATGGGCATGTTTTCGCATCGGTATTCAGTCTTTCTATTAGTACTGTAGTGCAGGGCCGGAATGGGGCCACTTTTCCGCCCGGGAGTTTCAGTGCCAAGACAAGACCACTTTTCCATGATGGTGGAAATAGGAAAAATGAAGCAACAGATCAGCTCTTACTATCCTGTAGTTTTTGTTAATACAATGGTTCAACAAATAATGCAAAGATTAAATAATTATTCACTTAAACTGAGAAGTTAACAAAACATTCCAGAAGGATAGGTTGATAAATTTACAAAAGCATTTGATATGTATCCCACTCTGCCACAAAGAGGCGTATTGAACAAATGTTTACAGTTCAATTCATAGTACAGTTGACAGTTATATTGCAAATGGCACCAACAGCATCTACAGCATCAGTAGCTGCCTAAGCAGTGCACTGGTTTCAGACACATTTATCTATAACTGTGTCGTTGCTTATAGACATGAGGATTTCCTTCTCTGTGCACATTAACATGAAGTTGTCCTGACTCAATGAGCTTTGTAGACTATTCTTAAAAAAAAAAATTGTTTTGCATGACGGACAAAGTCAACAGAAACGTATATACTAACCCAATGACATGATAAGCATCTGTGAGGAGGTTATGCTGTGTGAGTAAATGGGCAAATGGCACAGTTTTTGCCGGAGGAACAGGTCTTGCTTTGATGCTCCTTCTCTGGTTCTTCCATATATGGCAGTCCGCCACTATCCTCTTGACCTTCCTGTGTCACCTTACTACATGTCCCGACAATATAACCTTCAAAAGAGGACTTTTTCAGTCCCTCCAACTGGTATACCAGGCATTACAGCTCAGCTTGCGATGTGCTAACACTAGCTCTGTCATCAAACTTAAGCAGACGTTTGATGATTTCCTGTGTGAGTGCTGAGTTACGGAGCCCATTTATCTTTATTTCAGGAATGTTTTTAGGGTCAAGACAAGCAGAATCTGAGGCAGGTTTGTTTAAAAACCTATCTATGCTACGTGCCACAGCATCCAGAATAACATTATGTACATTCTCCTTAAAGGCAGCATCAGATGAGGATACTGGTTCATCATCTAAAAGCAGCCTGTCATTCTTTTGTTTCAGACATGCTTCTCTGGAACTGCAGTCTGCACAAATAATTCATAGTTGTCCATCTCTTCCAGCTTTTCATTGGCCCATCTCACAAACATTTCAGATGCCACTTTCACTCCCTCAAAGTCCCCCTCAATCAGATGCTGAGCTGACAAAATATCCATTCCGTGTGTCTGTAGGTACTGGAAGAGGAGGGGGGTGTATGTTGGAAAATGCGAAGGAAAGTTTGAGCAATGAGGATATGTTTCACAAGATTTTCCATGAATCCCTGCCAAACACACAGAACAATACAGTGATTTTGTTTATTCACTGTTTGTCAACCACTTGCAGTTGGTGCCATGCTTGCTGTGAAAAACGTTAATTAGTAGGTAGGATTTTGTGGGCTGCTGAGGATGGTCATTGAAAAATGTGTCTAGATCCTGTGCTTGAGGATGAGCAAAATAATCAAAATGATAGGCTTTCTCATCTACACTAGCATTTGCCTGTGCCTCTGGGATCTCTTGCTGGGCTGTTGTCTCACGGGAAGCTGTCTCTGTATCTCTCACAGCATCAGACTCACCTGCATTGCATAACAAAAAGGGCAGAAACGCATATACCAGGGTTGTCAGACTCAGATTGGGCAGAAGGCCGGATTTGTGGGAATGAGTGGCCAACATTGTCATGGTCATTATAATGTTTCTGCAAGGGTATCTTTTACTACGCCCACTTCTGAACAAACACTGCATATTGGTTCATGTACTGTCATGTACTGCTCTTTCTTACATTAAATAACTAATTCATATTATTTACCCTGTTAACCTCTTCCTGTCCCTGTAGTGTCCTCAATTTCGGGCTCATCGATTTCAGTGAGGGACTGGCTTATCTGCTGTTCAGAATAAACAATTATTAAGAGGTAATTTTACTGCATACACAGATCAGAGCCATTGGACAAACATTGGGCATTGCAAGCACAAACATTTAGAATGTCCTAAAAAAGAAAGAAACTACTGGTGTACTGAGCAACAGACTTCAAACAGGTCGGCCAAGGAAAACAACAGTTGTTGATGACAGAAATATCGTGAGAGCTGTGAAAACCCCCAAAACATCAGTAAGTGCCATCACCAATGACCTCCACAGTGCAGGGGTGAAGGTATCACAATCCACTGTTCGAAGAAGATTCAGAGAGCAGAAATATAGAGGCCACACCACAAAACACAATCCACTCATCAGCAGTATGCATCATATGGCCAGATTGAAATATGCAAAGAAGTACAGAGATGAGTCGCAAATATTCTGGAACACAATCTTATGTCCTGATGAGACGCGAAAGTTTGCTGATGTCGATTGGTCGCATGCTTGAGGCAGTTATTGCAAGCAAGGGTTATGCCACCAAATATTAAATGTTATTTACATAATTGTTCCTTTACTTCTGCTCACCTAAAAATGCTGTGGTCTAATACAAACGGTGATATGTCCTATGTCGTTTAACACATCGAGATGTGAATACCAGGAAATGAAAGCTGAGATTCTGAACACTTGTCTAATACTCAAATTTTGATCTTAAACCCAAATGTCTTCAGTGACCAACAAAATCAAAGGAAAATGCCTTATTGTTCCAATACTTCTGGCTGTAAGAGGACTGTAGGTGACGATAACTAACTTTTTTATCAATTGAAAAGATGAGAATCGTGGAATGTACCAGAAACAGTCGCAATACTGGGTAATGTAGTTTTATTTGCGGCCCCGAAATATAATTGAATGTCATTTCTCTCAATAGATTCGAACTTAGTACCAGGTGAGAGGTACTGTCTTTAAGGTTGGTCCAGGTATCGTTTGTTCATTCGTTTGTTTGTTAACTTGCAGACAACGAAATAATGAGAAAACTACTCTTTTTTAGTTTCTTTCGTTTATTCAAGTAATTTTTTTGTTTCCTCGTTCCTGCAGGGAAGTCAGAAAACCAACTGATATTTAGGTTTTCCCCTGTGGGTGGTGCTAAATCTGGAATACCTGTATGAGTGCTTGGGCAAAAACAAAAGGACCAGAATTAAGATGCACTGCTTTACATTACTATATAAAAAATATATCTGATTATTTACTTACTCAAAATAAACCAAATGTAACAGACTGAAATGAAGTTCTAGAAGTGTTTACATAAATATTGTATATGTAATTTCAACATAATCTTGGTGAAAGGAGAGATATATTTCAGATGTGGATATTTTCTATGCCTAGAATTGACTACAGTTTATGGTCTGGAATTGCATGGTCAAGGATTAAGTGTATGTCCAATTTAACACAGTCGTTATCTAATATGTAAATCCTATTAATAAGTTGCGCTGCAATAGTTCACTGAACTGACAATGCATATTACTCAATGGCTAACAACCACAGCACAATATTGGAGCAGCAAATATCAAATAAGATGCTCTGACAATAGTAATGTGGAGGATTAACATTTGATTTGGAGCAAAAATACATAGATATCCTTTTGCGTCAAATGCTCCATCTTGCACTTGCGGTGGGGGGGTTGACAGATTGCTTAAGGCAGTGGTTCTCAACTTCTGGCCTCAAGGTCTAGTCTACTGCTGGTTTTCTATTCTACATTACACTCACCAAAAGGATTATTAGGAACACCTGTTCAATTTCTCATTAATGAAATTATCTACCAATCACATGGCAGTTGCTTCAATGCATTTAGGGGTGTTGTTCTGGTCAAGACAATCTACTGAACTTCAAACTGAATGTCAGAACCGGAAAGAAAGGTGATTTAAGCAATTTTGAGCGTGGCATGGTTGTTGGTGCCAGATGGGCCGGTCTGAGTATTTCACAGTCTGCTCAGTTACTGGGATTTTCACGCAAAAACATTTCTAGGGTTTACAAAGAATGGTGTGAAAAGGGAAAAACCTCCAGTATGCGGCAGTCCTGTGGGCGAAAATGCCTTGTCGATGCTAGAGGTCAGAGGAGAATGGGCCGACTGATTCAAGCTGATAGAAGAGGAACTTTGACTGAAATAACCACTCGTTACAACCGAGGTAAGCAGCAAAGCATTTGTGAAGCCACAACACGCACAACATTGAGGCGGATGGGCTACAACAGCAGAAGACCCCACCTGGTACCACTCATCTCCACTATAAATAGGAAAAAATAGGCTATAATTTGCAAGAGCTCACCAAAATTGGACAGTTGAAGACTGGAAAAATGTTGCCTGGTCTGATGAGTCTCGATTTCTGTTGAGACATTCAGATGGTAGAGTCAGAATTTGGCGTAAACAGAATGAGAACATGGATCCATCATGCCTTGTTACCACTGTGCAGGCTGGGGGTGGTTGTGTAATGGTGTGGGGGATGTTTTCTTGACACACTTTAGGCCCCTTAGTGCCAATTGGGCATCGTTTAAATGCCACGGCCTACCTGAGCATTGTTTCTGACCATGTCCATCCCTTTATGGCCACCATGTACCCATCCTCTGATGGCTACTTCCAGCAGGATAATGCATCATGTCACAAAGCTCGAAATCATTTCAGGTTTCTTGAACATGACAATGAGTTCACTGTACTAAAATGGCCCCCACAGTCACCAGATCTCAACCCAATAGAGCATCTTTGGGATGTGGTGGAACGGGAGCTTCGTGCCCTGGATGTGCATCCCACAAATCCCCATCAATTGCAAGATGCTATCCTATCAATATGGGTTGAATCAATGCCACGTAGAATGAAGACAGTTCTGAAGGCGAAAGGGGGTCAAACACAGTATTAGTATGGTGTTCCTAATAATCCTTTAGGTGAGTGTATAGTTGTTAAAGAAAAAATAATCTGTCTTGAGTCCAAAGTTCTATAAAGGTTTTTTATTTTTACATGCACATGGGATAATCGATATATGGCCACCTAGTCTGACCGCACTCCGAGTAATCAAAGTATTTAGGTACGACAGGCGTCTTTGTACCATCTTCATTGACCACGCCCCCAATTCAAAGTTCTCACACATTGAACAAAGAACAGATGCCAGGTCATTCTCTAGTCAAGCTGTTGTCTTCAACAGATAAACAGAGAACCCAGAGGTCTGTTAATTACTCATTGACCTAGGTCATAGCATACTAAATCAAACCACCATACAAATTAATATAAACTCATAACTGCCAGTGCAATATAAAATAATAACATCGGATCATTATATTGCTTCACAATTTTTTATTTCTATCACATAGTTCACTGAATTCACAGGGTGTCCAGGTCGAAATTAGTGAGTATTGAGAGGGATAGAAGGAAAACCAGCAGTACTTTGGGTCCCGAGGCCTGGAGCTGAGAAGCACTGGCTTAAGGTGTTCCTCAGCTTACTGTTGAGCAGTAACATCGTTAAGCCTGGATGTCAGGGGCTATAGCATGTACATTCAAAACTCTGTATTTTCTGTCCTGGCGGGGCGGAGGTTAGGCTAAGACCCGAATGTATTGTGATCCTAGCAACGGCTCTGCTGTAGAGGGGATGAAAATGGTCTTCCCCCTATCATACCACAGTTGCCTCTCTTTATAACCAGCCTGATGATTGTCAATGCGTAACAAATTTACATTTTGGTTATTTCAATACATTTATTCAGTCAGTTACACCAAATTATAAGCTGACAGCTTGTATAGTTGACTAACAAATCAAAAGTAGATGGTGAAAACTAACCATATGGCTTCAGGCAAATTCTTAAGTCGGAAAACAATGAATCTGTATCCTGTGTATTTGGCCAATGATGAGCATCCAGATTTAACACCACCCACAGGGGATTTTTTTAATATAAGAAATAAAATACTAACTTAAAAATGTGTTAGTATTTACTACGCCAAGGCATTACACGTTTCAGCATTGGCTAGACAACATTGAGCGTTGTGTTAAACAGACTAACGTTTCCTATTAAATTTATTTCCATCATAGCATCTATGAGCTTGATGGCCTTTGCCATTGGCCATTTTACATCTTATTAGCCAGTAATAGGCTTACCAGTATCTACAATCTTCCTAGGAATATTCATAAGGCTTGAGCAATTGCTAGCAAGAATGAAGATGAACATTTCCATGCCAGAAAGTTGCAATATAACTGTACAGTTTTATTAATGGCTTACTGTAATATAACTACTGTATGTTGTAGCCAGCCAATGTGTTTCTGTCCTGACCCAAAATGCCTGCACGGATGCATACTTCAAAAATCCTCCAGTATCTGTCGCAATATAAACATAAACAGTTATTTCAGATCTTCCATAATGTAGATATGAATGTTCTTAGTTTTTGTCTCTACAGAATAATTCATAATGCGTACTTCGCTTGGCCTTTGAGGAAATCTGAACACGGGACCTATAGTTGGCCCTATACTATTTTACAAGGGTACTCAGTCAGTCACTTAGTATGAGACATTCACTCTTCTTAGCCGGCTCCACTTATGCGGTAAATTATAGTTGATTGACTGATAAATGTTTACACTTCTACTGAAGACATTACTCATGTCTTTCTTCATGATGTCCATGGTTGTTTGAAAAAAAACTTTATTGCCTACAATTAGTTCATCCTGTCATTCTTAAAGGCAGGATTATGTGCTCTCTAGTGTTCTAACACCAAACCAATTGTTCATACTCTTTTGGCCCACTGAGCAACATTGAGCATGAATAAAGCATTAACAAAGGATACCTTACTATTAGGTTTTTTTTTTTTGTCCCTTTAAGTAAACTGATGAATTATCCTGCATTTACAATCACTAACATGAGTGAGTTCAAGTTTCAACATGATTATTAATCATTAATAAACATGGGGTTATCATTATTAACCGTTTATCTCTTTGTTCTAAATTCATTAATGTTAACTACTGCATTTGTTAATGTTGTTTCCTGTACCCTTATCGGAAAGTGTTACCTAAATTATTTCCAAATGCCGTAAGGTAAATAAATTGGCAATGGCATAAGGTAGACAAGGTAACCTGAGATTTTTATCTGCAAATATTAATTCTGGATCAGATATGTAATATATTAATGTTTAGGATAGAAGGTGTTAGTTATGCCATTGTAATGTTTTAGTGGAAATGCATCTGGCAACGAAATGAATGTCTAGTTTAGGCTAGCAACATAAAATAACTTTGTCAAAAGCAAGCTTAACAGAAGGATTTGTGCACAGAGAATCTAGTGATCAATTTCAGAAAAGGGTCTGAAAGGCACGGCTGTTCTCTTAGATATTCCAGATTCCAACTTAGAACATCGCAGACTGTGATTTATCGCATGCGTTAATGCATTCATTTTGACAGCCCTAATCTATATCAATCTCAATGGCGATGGCGATGGATTTTGCTATTTGTCCTGTTTTCTGCCGTCCATCTCGGGTTACCTTTACCAGTGATGAGTCCTTTAAACATTGGACTTTCAGCTGTGCATACTATTTCACTGCTTTGAATGAATACTGTGACTTTCCCAGAGTTGCTAGTTGGAGGTGCAGCTGTGCTGTATGGTCGGACATGCAGAGGTAGTCTGAGAAAAAGAGCAGGCGCGCTTGTTAATCTGAGACAGCAGAGCATTCGTACAGCGCTCTCGTCAATCCACCTGGTGAATGTTCGCTCTCTGGCCAACAAAGTGCATGAACTGCGGCTCCTCATCAGAACTAACTCGGACATCTGCCGATCTGCCGCCCTCTGTTTCACCGAATCCGGGTTCTCCGAGCACATCCTGGACAGCGTTCATCTACCGTGATATAATCTCACTCACGTGGATTGAGTAAAGGAGGTAACAGGAAAATAAAGTGGAGGCAGACTCTAATGTCTCTACATTAACGAAGGTTGGTGCACAGATGTCATAGTGTTGGTTAAATCATGCAGTCCTCACTTACAGACATTATTAAAACTGTAAACAGTGTGATTTTCAAATAATGAATTTGCATTTTACACCCTGATGTTTTGGGGGATTTCTCACAATATTTCTATCAACTACTGTTTTCCGTGGCTGACCTGTTTTATATCTGTTGCTCAGTACACCAGTCGTTTCTTTTTCAGGACATTCCAAGTTGTTGCCCAATGTTTGTCCAATGGCTCTGGTCGATTTTCCTTCTTTTTTCAGCTTGACAATGACTTGCTTTTCTGCAATAGACAGCTCTCTGATCTTCATGTTGGTTTATTCTCTTTAACAAGAAATGCAGTCTTTATAGGTTTAAACCAAGGACCTGTCATGCAGAGCTATTTAATGTTTGAACAATCAACTTGAAAGGCAACACCTGGGCAACAAGAAACATGTCACATGTTCCAATACTTTTGCTCACTTGAAAAATGGGTGGGTTCAAACACAGGGTGGTATTTCCTGAGTTTAACCCATCTAGATGTGAATACCAGGAAATGAAAGTAGAAATTCTGAACTGTTGTCGCCTACTCATCTTTTGATCTTAATCGCAAATGTCCTCAGTTAAAAACAAAATTTGCCTTGCCATTACAATTCTCTTGGAGGGGACTGTATATATATATATATATATATATATATATATCAGTACAGTCACAGGATAATCTGTGATCAACCTGACCCGTCCATCCACATCCATTGGCCTCTTTCCAAGTGACCCTTGTGTGTGCCCACATTGCTGAATTGCAGGTGTGTAGGAGCTTGGAATGTGACTTGGAATCCTGTGGCTCTGCCAGGATAAGTCTTATACAGATCAGAGTGTGTACAGTAGATTAGTGGTGTGGAGACTGTGAAGTTGAAGCCCACTGTTTTTTTAGGCAACGGAGGTGTTTGTGCATGTTTTTAACAGTATGAGAACTGTATACAAACTACTCTCTTTCACCCAGATTTGTTGATTTATTATATTGAAAACTTTGGACGAGGGTATTAATTGACTAGCACAAAGCCTAATGCTCAAGCAAGATCTTGATCCTAAATATGGATATTTGATCAGATTACCCCATCCGCCATGACTCTTAACTATTGCCTCGACTAGAGGTTAACATAGATCATACCCTGTGTCTAGTCTGTACACTTATTGGACAGGATAAAATGCATGGAAGAGTCCTTAGATAAAGGTTGCTCTGTTCTATTTATTGTGTTTCTGCATATCATAATATAAAAAAACGATATATATGTATAGGTAATCTTATCCGATTTAGGGTGATTACTTGAAAACTTCACTCTTCACTTCTAGAGTAAATCTTCAGTGTTGTTTTACCGGTTTCATTTTCCATGTCACTTAGGTAACTGTAATGGAACAGCTTTAACTCACTGCTACCACTGCACTATTGTGATCACTATTAATTTCATCACTTTGGAGAGCGAGCATGTGTGTTTGTGTTTTATGGGGGGAGTGAGAAGGGGATTATTGACTAAATACTATATGTGTGTATCTTATCTTTCAATTTGTTCTTCAGTAAACCAAAATTATTGATATTTTCCCAAGACTTAAGATCTTGGTGGTATGTCGGTTTGTGTCCCTAATGGTGTCCTATTCTTTGTGTTGCACTACCTTTGGTCCTAAGTAGTGCAATACGTGGAATTTGTGGTGCCATTTGGGATGGATTTAGTGTGTACAAAGATACTGGGCTTCATTCCATCACATTAAAGCTGGTGGTAATAAGGTGTGATGGTGAATAAATCTTGTAGGATTAAACATGATTGGAGTCTTCAGAAGATTCTTTCTGGGCCTGGAAACATGCTGTTGGGAGGCTGTGTCCTAAATGCCACCCTAGTCCTTATAGTGCATGAACTACGTAGGGAATAGGGTGCACTTGGGGCATATTTTTATATAATTTTTTATGATGTTGATGTCCTCCCTCTTTCTTGGTGTGATCACTGTGTAACTCTGTTTCAAGTCAAGCACTATTCCATAGTTTCTAACGTTCACACTTTCTCGCTGCATTTAGCTATTTTTAATGCTCATTTTTGTTTCTTACTTTTTCTGAATAGTTTTTTCTCTCACTTTCTGTATCTCTTCGTATCTCTTGTTTTGTGTTTCTTGCTTGCTCATTGAAGCAGTGCTGAAAAAGGGATATATGGGTCAGCAGGGCTTTCCTCTGTAGTGACTCTATGGTGCCTATATAACACACTCAGAGACACACATTATTAATTAATTAATCACTCAGTTAGTCTCTCAGACTCTAGAGCTGTCTGCCACATGGTCTGCTTTAAACAGCAAATTAGTTAATTTTTTATGTTGTCTATGCTGGATGATACATTTTTTATATTACACATCAACAATCTTGTATGCTGTTTTCTATATTATGGGCCTACAGTTCTATAGGAAAGAGAGCCTTATCCCCTATCCACGTGGTAATTTCATTATCTGAGAATGACATCGAGCAAGCCATTCTGTGATGTGTTCGGTGGTGTTAGAGAAAAGTAATCGGTCTTGAGTCCAAAGTTCTATAAAGGTTTTTCATTTTTACATGCGCAAGGGATAATCGATATCCGGCCACCTAGTATGACCGCACTCCGAGTAATCAAAGTATCTAGGTACGACAGGCGTCTTTGTAGCATCTTCACTGACCACGCCCCCAACTCAAAGTTGTCACACATTGAACAAAGAACAAATGCCAGGTCATTCTCTAGTCAAGCTGATCTCTTCAACAGATAAACAGAGAACCCAGAGGTCTGTTAATTACTCATTGACCTAGGTCACAGCATTCTAAATGAAACCACCATAGAAATGAATATCAACTCATAACTGCCAATGTAATATAAAATAAAACATTGAATCATTATATTGCTTAACAATTTCAAATTTCTATCACAGTGGAGTCTGAGCAGATATTATGACATTAGTGAAGAATGTGTTTGGGACTCAGTGAAGGGGTGCAAGTTGTTGAACTAATTACTAATTTCTAAACATTCTATACTTCTCTATCAAGAAAACTAAATTTGTATACTTTGAACTGCATAGGAATATAATGTATAGAACAGTGTTGCTGTTTATTTACTTTGTCCATATGGCAGTGGTTCACTGTCATGCACACATGATTTTGTGTGTGTGTGTGTGTGTGTGTGTGTGTGTGTGTGTGTGTGCAACTTTGATTAAAATGTGCAAACACATTTTTCTTTGTAGTGCTTCCCACCTGTTCTCCATTGGACTTCCACTGTGACAACGGGAAGTGTATCCGCCGCTCATGGGTGTGTGATGGGGACAACGACTGTGAGGATGACTCAGATGAACAGGACTGTCGTAAGACTCTGTTACACACACACACGTAATGAGGGGTCATCTGGAGTGAATTGTTTGTTTTAAAGGCATACCTGACTACTGTTTATACTATATTATGTGCCATTCATGCATTCATGTTTGTGCATGTATGTCTTATAAAGAAACTGAAATAGGCTGTGCCTGTCTGCCATCAGTAGATTTTGAGAGTTGAATCACATTTTTACTCTGCTATTAATATCAATATGTTATTATACATGTCATGAGTTAGTGCATAATTATATTGCATGCACTTGAATCCTTTGTTCCAGATGGCATCCTATCCCATACATTGTGTACTACTTTTTGAACATATCCCTATGGCCCCTGGTCAAAATGAGTGTACACTGTATGTCATGGACAGCTGCCACTGTGATAGTTGTTTCTGTGTTGAGATGTAGTTGGTGGTCAGACTAAATGAACACTGTGTCCAGCAGGCCACTGCTTTTATCCAAAGTGACTCAATGGTTTGGAAGTTTCACAGGTCTTCTATGTGAAGGTTCTTGTTGTGTACTTTTGCCTGGTCTCACCACTATATACACAGTACCAACCTATGTTGGGTGAATGGGTATTTACTCTTTACAACACTTTGGCTGATGAGTGAACTCATCAAATTATTCTAATCTTATGATTTATGTGCTTAAGGTATGCCCAAACACATGTAAATGCTCATACACAAACCACTCCACATTCCTCAAAATGAGCTTGTGCAGAGGGCATTGTCATTTATCTGCATTTGCCATGCTGTGAGGGGATGCATGTTAACAACACCAGAACAACATACATCATGCCCTTTTAATACTAAGTCTGTAACTGCCAGGTGTCACAATAAGCAGGGGTATCCACAAGGTTTGATTTCACATGTGTGGAAGAAGTATATTTTTTGCAAATGCCTATAGTTTTGGAATTGGATATCCAACAAGCGTGTACGTTTGATGGTCAGGTGTCCACAAGTTATCCACTTATCGACTACTGCTATGCAGCAACATTTCTCCTCAGCTGACCTTTTATCCCTGGCTGTCTGATCCTGCTGTGACAGGGACCACTGTCCCCATCTGATCCTGCTAAAATGCAGTAGAGAATGTGACATGAACAGCTTGATCTACACCTGCAGAACCTGATGGCAGGTTGGAGTGTCAAATGCAGCAACCTGTTTTGGGAACTACATGTAATGTTAGCTAACTTTTCAAGAGATCAACTATTAAGCTAGTTAGCTATATCTTGATGTAGCACTTTGCATAAAAAAACACCTGTATGTCTAACTAAAGTCCTTGGTTGGTGTCATCTCAGTGCTGGCTGTGAGTGAGGTGAACATAGTAATAATGTGTTTGATTGTTTGCTGGCCAGCTAACAAACCGTTTGGCATTGTCCAATTACCAGTTAGAATTACAAATCCTGCAATTGCTCACCATCCTAGCTAAAGCACAGACTTAGGGTTTTTCTTATAAATAGAATGAACGGTGGGGGGGGACAAATTGCCATTTTCAGAAAGTGAGGAGATATGTCCCACTCATGTGTAATGAAACCTACATTACGCCACTGTTGTTGAGATAGATTTTAGTTCACAACACCCCTACGTCCTTTAAGTGTTCTGTTCTCTTCTGTTTCACTCTCCATGTTTCTTCAATTGTCACATTCCCTCAAACCCATTTCCAAAAAACTCTTTATGGAGATTATCTCTATTACTTTGCCTCTTGCAATTTTTAATATTCTCCTTTTCCATTTCTCTAACACTATATGGAGCATGCCGCAAACTTTTTGTCTCACTTGCACTCCCTCTGATTTGGATTTTCTCTTTCAATGTTGCTCTTGCTCTAATTTTCTTGTTGTCTCCTTCACTCCCTGTGTCTGACCCATATTTCAGGAGCCAGTTCATGGGGGGTCTGCCATGAACCAGCCATGAATTTTTCATCTTCATGCCCTGTAAATTTCCCCCTCCCTTGCTCCCCTGCCTACTTATTATTTCAGACCTTTTGCTTTATTTTCCCCCCTGCCTTTCTGTCTTCTCTCATTTCTTTTCCTCTGTTGTTGTTTTTATTATTTAATGTTTATGGTGAATAGTAAAAGGTAGGTACGAGACAGGGAGGAGAATCTTGATGCTCTAGAAACACTTTTAACTTCTCATAGCTTTTGGCAGCAAACTTGGATAAAGATTTTTTTTTCAAAATGTATGAAAAAGGCATGTCACATTTACATACATCGGGGAGAACAAGTATTTGATACACTGCTGATTTTGCAGGTTTTCCTACTTACAAAGCATGTCGAGGTCTGTAGTTACAACTCAACTGTGAGAAAAGGAATCTAAAACAAAAATCCAGAAAATCACGTTGTATGATTTTTAAATGATTAATTTGCATTTTATTGCTTGACATAAGTATTTTTGTTCACCTACCAAGTAGTATTAATTCCGTCTCTCACAGAGCTGTACATTTTTCTTTAAGAAGCCCTCCTATTCTCCACTCAACTGGTTGAACTTGTTACCTGTATAAAAGACACCTGTCCACACATTCAATCAAACAGACTCCAACCTCTCCACAATGGCCAATACCAGAGAGTGGTGTAAGGACATCAGGGATAAAATGGAAGACCTGCACACAGCAGGGATGGGCTACTGGACAATAGGAAAGCAGCTTGGTGAGCAGGCAACAACTGTTGGCGCAATTATTAGAAAATGGAAGAAGTTCAAGATGACGGTCAATCTCCCTCGGTCTGGGGCTCCATGCAAGATCTCACCACGTGGGGCGTCAATGATCATGAGGAAGGTGAGGGATCAGCCCAGGTGGAGGAGTGGGACAAAATCCCTGCAAAATCCCTGCTGCAGTGTGTGCAAACCTGGTCAAGAACTACAGGAAACGTATGATCTCTGTAATTGCAAAGGTTTCTGTACCAAATATTAAGTTTAGCTTTACTGATGTATCAAATACTTATGTCATGCAATTAGATTTTTTATTAAAAAATCGTACAATGAGATTTTCTGGATTTTTGTTTTAGATTCTGTCTCTCACAGTTGAAGTGTATCTATGATAAAAATGACAGACCTCTACATGCTTTGTAAGTTGGAAAACCTGCAAAATCAGCAGTGTATCAAATACTTGTTCTCCCCACTGTGTCTTCACACCCTTTCACTCAGTACTTAGTTGAATCACATTTGGCAGTGTTAATCAATAAAATATAAAGATTTTTTTTCTTCAGCAGTCACAAAGTGCTTTCCCAAAACATGGAGCAAGCAACAACAGTGTTGATGCACAGTGGCTAGGAAAAACGTCTTAAAATGGTCTGAAACTTAGGAAGAAGCCTAGAGAGGAACCAGTCTCGGGGGTGAACATTTTAAAAATAAAAGTTGTAATTCATAAATGCATGTGGTGTGTGTCTAGAGTATGCAAAACATAATCCAGATCAGAAGCATGACCAGACAAGGAAAGGGACAATCCGGGGGGAGTAATAAACGTTTTAATTTATTTTTTACATAAAATGAGCATTGCATTTTTTTCTTAGTTTAAAAGTACAATCAGTTATTTCATCCACTCCATTATGTTTGAAAGACAGGCTTCCAGAGTAGGCAATTTTGGGGCTTTGCAATGTTTAATTGAAATGTACTGCTGTGTGTTGTCTACATTGCAGTGAATATTGACATTGTTTTGTGGACAACAGCATATGTAGTGACAATAATGGTGATCCCAAATCCAATCTTTTAGGAACACCAATCTGTACCTTTTACAAAAGACAGATCATTCATACACATTAACTGATATTTTTCTGATAAAATCGAAACCAGGAACGGATGTATCCTCATAGCCAAGTATCTTAAAAAGAACAAAGTGATCAGTGGTTTGGAAGGTAGCACAAAGGTGAAGAAGAGAACAGACACAGAACCTTTGATTTATCCTTAATTACTGCTACTTATAGTTAGTTTGGCAGTCATCTGTAGGATATGGAGCAATTTATGTTCAACATAGGTGGACCAAGCACAGGAAGTAGCTCCTTAATTAGTGTCGTTGGAATAGAATGCAGTTGATAGCTGCTGGGTTTAGAGTTCTTTTCTTTTTTATTGAATGTGTCAAGCAATACAGGATACAAAAAGTCATTGATCCAAGGTCTGAGTAATTCTGTGCAATTTCCAGATAACAAAGTATTAGAAATGTATACATATTTACAATACTAGAATAATACAGTTCTAAATGTAGAGATTTGTTTTATGCTGTAGAATACAACGGTTTACTGCACACTGAACATTTCTAATACTTGCTATGAAATGTGTTAGTATACTTTATATTTTCAAAATACTTAATGAACCTAAGCAATAAGCCACAAGAGGATACGATATATGGCCAATATATCATGCTCTGCCCAGGAACAAGGCACTGAAGAGTGATCTGGTCAATATACCCTGGCATAACTTAGCAATATACCACAAACCCCCAAGATTCCTTATTGCTATTATAAAACATTTAACTACGTAGTTAGAGCAGTAAAATGTTAATTGTATAATTTAATTCACTCTGTTCATTATATACCACATATTACTGCTTTTGCAAAACGAGGTGTTTTAGTAAACGCAATTTTAATAACTACATTAATTCTGCATTTTTACATTTGCGTATATACCCTACACATTCTGCTCCCCTTTTGACCTTTTGAACTCTTAACCCTTCTTGCTCTCTGATGATTGATTTTATGTGCATGACCTATGGTCTTTACACTGTTTGGGTATAGGAATGAGAGGGTTTGAAAGAGAACGGTAGTAGTTAATATAGGACTTATTCTGTCTCTTTGAATAATTGATTAACAGGTAGGCGGGCCTTCCAATGTGACATATGTTAGGAATTGTAACTTCCTGTTTGACATATGCATGTCCGGGAATTAAATATGCTTTGGGGGTGTGTGGTATGTAATTTATGGTGGCTTTGATGTTTATAAATAGGGTTCCAGGTTCCTGGGGATGTTTAATTCACCAGACATTTGGTGTTATGATAAGTCCAAAGTACAACAATAGGGCACCAGGTTTTGGGAATGTTTAATCCCACAAGCAATCAATGTTACAACAAGTTCTACGTGTGTATAACAGATGATCTATAACCAGTGGGTGGTACCTTTAATGTTTTACAATGCCAAAAGTGTTTGGTGTGGTCGGTGTATTTAAACCAAACAGATCCCAGGTGTTGGTCATTCAGACAAACCTGATTGGCATGGCGGGTTCTACAGCTATCCATTGTGTTTGAAACACCTGTGAAGGTTAACAGCTGAGCAACAAGTCGGCAAGAGAATACATTTGTGTGGCGATGACACGATAAAGATGCCACCCCTGAAGAAACCGATGCAGCGTTTAGCTCGGATTCATGAACTACACCAGAATATATTGGCACAGGAGTGGAAGATGGTCAAACTGGTGGACACTAGGGTTGTACGATATTGGAAATAACTGACATTGCGATGTTTTGTTTTTCTGTGATATATTTTGCAATATGAAAAAATACAGTTTGTCTTCACCAGATGACTTGAAAAGCTCTATTTGGGAATACTTATTCTAGAATAATTGGGGTGATTTTGTAGGGGACTGCATCTTCATGGAAAATGTAAATAAAAAATTGTTACTGAAAATTACTTTTTACCTTTTTGACTTATTTTGGGTAGTTTAATTAATTATATTAATTAATACACTGTTTAATTCACCGTGGTAATTGTATTCACGTAATGCTCTTCTACCAATTCAGGCTTAAGTCAATAAGCTAACATGTTATGATATTAATAACGCATGTTGTTGACGCTAAAATAATGGGGCTCGACTACCGGTGACGCAATGGGCCTGCTTGCAGCATTGTAGGTTTGCTCCGTTGGACAAATATAACGATAAGAGTGACAACTACAATATTTTGACACTGAAACGTAAAAGATAGATTCATGAAACATGAGTTCTTTAGCTGGTCAAAGGAGAAAGGATATACCTGACCCCTCATGGGGAAAAGATGATAATAAGCCGAATTTACCGAACCCAACTAGCACAACTAAGGCTAACAGCGTCAGTGTCAGTCAGATTCAACAATACTGGAGGAGTTGAAAAGAACTCCGAAAAGAAAATCAAGCGGGACACAACCACACCAAATTGGCCCTTAGCTGTGTGAAACACACTATTGCGGACATATGGGGACCAGCTGGTGGAACAAGAAGAGAGAAAATGGGAGGACTCGAGAAGAGAGTCGGTGTGACCAAGGCTGAGGAGATGCAACACCGCAGGGCGCTGAGATACCTGCTACCCAGGGATATCGAGGACTTCCAAAACAGACTGAGACGAAACAATATCTGGATATTTCAAATCCTGGAGGGCAGTGAAGGGAAAGATATGGTTGGATTTGTCAAAGACAAATGAAATAATCATTTGAGGAGCCTCTAAAGGAAGCTACACGAACAGCTCATATTTATAACAGTTAAAGGAGTGTGGTAAAATCACATTCCTAAGGATCAATGGACAGATACCCTTAATCAGAATATCTAATGATCCTCTGTATTATATACACATGTGTCACAACCACAGACCAGAGATACATACTACGTAATAGATAAGCAAAGATGTCTCCAATGTACATTAGTTAAGAAATTGCCACAACAGGGGCCAGTCCTCTTTCAGGGCAAGCGGATCTTCTTTGATCAGGTCTATTCCCCCCGATCTACAGCAGAAACAGACGAGGGTCAGAGAAGTTATCAAAATGCTTAAAAAGGGGGACATACAGGCAAGGTGTCTGTACCCAGCACAGCTGAGAGTGAAGCTGAAAACCAGGAGAAGACCTTTGCATCACTATCAACTGCCACAATGCTGCTGAAGGAGTTCGGGGTCGACGTGCGCTGTGGGGAGAGGGACCGCATCGAGGAGCTGAAGGATGGATGCCAAGAGAGGAGCGAGTGCTTCTGTCACCGGCTTATCTCATGGCCCTCCTACATGAGGACTAAAGGGAATCTACCATTAAGATGGATAAAAAGTTTGTTTCAACTAAACCAGTGGTAGGTTATATAAATAACAGACCTATAGGTATGCCAGGTGTCATTTAAGTATACACATATATAAAGTGTATTGTTTTCACGTCACAAGGTAATATGTTAGAGAGTCCAGAAGGAAGATATGCTGAAATACATGAGTGGAATACACTCACCCGGCCCTTTTTTACAAGAAGAGTGTAATATTGGTCACACGTGTACAGTGGGTGCTTTTTCCCCACCGAGAGGGTAGGTCACACCTCCCTGCCACAATACCACCAGGTACCACCACCTGCTACGCCAGGTTGATGAAGTGGAAGTTCAGTTTTGTGTCATATACAGTGTTTTTAGTTTTTCCCGACACATGTTATTGTTTTGTTATTGATAATATTCACTTTGATATAAACTGTTAGGGAGCAATATTGTGAGATTGTACAAAGTCCAAGGCTGAGCTGAATTTTCTAACTTATAATATAAGAGGAATTAATAATCCGATCAAAAGGAAAACGATTTTGGGACAATTAGAGGTTACACTGCTCTGTTGCTTTAATTCAGGAAACACACCTGTCTGAGACTGAGCATTTAAAACTGAAGAAAGAGTGGGTGGATCAGGTTTATAGTGCATCATATGGAAGAAAACTATACTATTTAATAAATCTGTTTACTACAACGAGAAAATCTTTCAAGATGATGGAAGCCGGTATGTCTCAGACCATGGCCCTGTGACCATGAAAATTAATTTAGGAATGGACAACCACCTTAGACACTGGAGACTTAATGTCTCACTACTAACAGATACAAACATCAGGCATGAAATACAAGGAGCTGTAATTGTGTATTTCACTATAAATGACGATGGTTGTGTCGCCCCTGCAGTTGTATGGGATACCAATAAGGCCATGATGAGAGGAAATATTTTTTCTATAGGATCTAGAATAAAGAAACAAAGGTTCGCGAAACAACAAGAATTGGAAACTGAAATGAAAAAGTTAACAAGAGAACATAAACAATTTGGAAAGGAAGATGCTCTTAAAAAGTTAAAGGTAATTGGACAACAACTGAATGAGGCTCTGACATTTAAGGCAGAGGGAGATATTTTGAAATGGGGAATAAAGCTAGAGGCTACTGGTGTTTCAACTCAGAAAAGCCCAATCTAGCTGTGCAGTTCCCAGGATCAGGAACTCTGAAACCAGTCAAAATATCAAACTCACTAAAATATCAAACTAATTTGCTACATATTACAAACGGCTATATAGGGCTAAAAAACTAGAATTTATGGAAGAGAAAATATGTTTTAGAGACCCCTTAAACTTAAGCACTCCTAATAAAACCAATCACAGAGAGTAAAATTAAAGAATCCATCACCAAGCTAAAAAACAAACACAAGGAACAGATGTTTTTTCTGGCGACTACTACAAAATCATTGTGAACAAGCTCACTCCCATATTGTGTAAACTATATAACTAAATTCTCAGCAACTCAACATCTGGAGAACCCCGAAATTCATGGTCATAAGCCATACTAACAGTCATAAATAAGTAGGGGAAGGACCACATACAATGCGCCAGCTATCGCCCAGTAAGTTTTCTTTGTGTAGATTATAAAATCATGACTTTTATAACGGCTACCAGAATCCAAAAAAGTATAAATGAATTCAGCCAGATCAGACAGGATTCATACTAAGGCGTCAAGGAACAAATTACATAAGGAGAACCCTGAACCTGCAGGCAATAGCTGCAAGGAATAAACAAACATCAATGCTTCTCAGCTTAGACGCATAGAAGTCATTTGACAGAGTTAACTGGGTATTTCTGAGGCAGACACTGACAGAAATGGGCTTTGGGAAAGACTTTATGGCTGGATCAACTTACTATATGAGTAGCCCAGCTCCAAGGTTAGAGTTAACGGTCACTGTTCTATATTTTTCAGGGTAGAGCGTGGTGTGAGACTAGGGGATTCACTGTTGAGCCTCTGGTAGAGACGATACGTCAAAATATACAGATTCAAGGGCTAGAGGATGAAGGGGGGGTCAATCCATAAGATAGCTCTGTTTGCAGATTATATTTTTTTGTTAAAAATCCATTTCTTTCCATTCCTGCACTCATAAAATGCTTACATCAATATGGGTCAGTGTCTAGATACAAAATTAATGAAAATAAATCAGAGGCCATAATTATCTCAGGTACCTGGCCTACACAACTAAATAACAGGGTCTCTTTTCACTGGTCCAAACAAGGATTTAGGTATTTGGGAATTATCATTACATCCAACCCCGTTAAACTGCAAATTACAACAAATTAATTACACAAATAAAAAATGACACACGATGGGAGGTCCTTCCCCTCTTTTTAATTGGCAGAGTAGAAACAGTCAAAATTAGCCTATTACCAAGACTCCTTTTTCTGTTTCAATCCCTTCCGGTAAGAGTACCTGCTCCCACTTTAAACATGTTGGACAAATTAATCTCAAAATGTATTTGGCAAAAGGAGAGACCGAGGGTAAGATTAAAATCCTTTTATTAACCCAAAGACAAGGGATGTCTAGTGTTAGAAATCAGCCATGTCGTATAGTGGTAGTAATAATAACTTGCGTACCCAGTTGTCAAGGGAGAGAGTAATTCAATTGTTTATTGCAGCATATTGATAGTCTATTAGCACATGATGTTACACGCTCAATCTCTTCCCTACTCTCCTTGTCTCTCTACTCACTGTAATGGGGGTTAACCAGCTGTTTTATGCATTGAGGGGCGTGTTTACCTAGCAAAGCCAAGACAGTAACCCCCACACCAAATGGTCAATGCAAACATTTCTGTGGTTACCAGAGCACAACCTACAGGGAGAATCTAAACAGAGGTTTTCTGTTATTCTCATTATCTAGGCACATTCACTTCTAATGAAACGTACATTCATATTGTAGTTGTTAATGCTCAGATCCTACATTCCCCCCTATCAAGCATTTAAAGAAAAACATTACATGTTTGATAAAACATTGAAAGTACAATTCAGTTCCTAATGAAAAGGCCCATACACTTATGTTACAAACTAAGACAAAACAACAAAAGGACTATCTGACCAATGAGGTCGTATTGTTCCTCATATGAAAATGAATGTAAACAAGACAATTGACAAGCCACACTCCCGACACATAACACAATGTATGACAGTCATCAATCCCTCCCCACCTCAGATTATAAGGGTCGAGAATCATTATGACATCAACAGGTTACTGTCAGTGTCAACGCTGTTCAGCAGAAAATCTGTCGAAAAACATGACATGATGAAACATTCCCCCAAGTCCATTGAGCAATCAAAACCCCCCTTGTCTGTATCATGATCCATGCGACGATATCATACAAAAGACTCATGCATATCCTCTTGTACCTGTGAAAGATTCTACGTTTAAAATAGGGAAAACATCTACCTTCGACAGGGACCACCTATAATAGGGAACTATTCACTATCCAAGCATACAATGATAGCAGTCATAATGTAGATCATTAAGCATCATCACAAATACACCAAAGTCCAATATTGGGATTGTCATTGTACAGAGTTTCCCACCTGTCTTGCGAGAAACACCCTTCATACATACAAAATCACCGTATCAGTTGATTTAGGAAAATCTTAGATTGTAAGGAAAGAAGTTAGTTTTCAATCAAGTGTCCTTTAATTCTCGTCTTCAGTTTTATTTGTCTTGCATCAGTGATGAAAAGTTCCAAAGTCAGTTATTGCAGTCAGTGTGATGTGGACCCAGCAAATTGCCTGGTTGTCCTAACAAGTCAGTGTAGGTGTGTAGTAGAACAGTGAGTTTCCACAACTTCACAATTCAAGATTAACACCACAACAGTGTCTTCCACTGTGTTGGAACCATGTGACCTTTCCAGTCAACTGTCTTTTGGTACTCTGACCTGTAGCATGTGGAGTCCTTCAGGAGGTGGATTCTCCTCTCATCTCGTTGTCGATGATTCATCTAGAAATGGAGTGTGAAGCCAAGTGATCTGACCCTGGCATCGTTCTGCCATGTGAGTGGTCAGGAAGATTTGAAACAGATTCAACCAGTGTTGTAGAAATCCTTCTCGAACATTTTGCTGGTGCTCACACACTCAGGTGTCTGTGTCCATGCAGCAACGTGATGCATCATCAGAAGCGTTGTGATGTCTTGAGCTGTTGAAAGTATAACTGCAAAACAACGATTAGTGTGGTTCAACGGTCCATCTGACTTTCATCCACTGGGTATTGTTCCGTCAACTCCCAACAATGAAGACAATAGATCAGTCCGGAAACTTGTGGATCTCAAAAGTTCCATCAACAGAGTGAAGCGTTCACCCTATTCAGGCAAATTTCCAGAAAAGTCTATGTCAAAGTTCGTTTTCCATCTAGAACTGGCTTGGTTGTTGTTTGACTCCTTGTGCTATATTAATGCTCGAATAAGATTGTCAGACTTGACTTTGCTTAGCCAAATCAGAAATGGTTAGATCAACTCTATTCAACCATTAAACTGTTAGACATAACATCAAACAATACAACCTGTAAATGGAAAATGTAAAACATAACAGATGCCAATGCTCCGTTATAACTATGCAAACAGGAAAACTCAGTTTTTTATTGAATTACCAATTTAATTTGCCTTGAGCCCTACGCTCAACTCTTTCCAATCATAATCAATTATCATATCATACCATACATCCCCCCTGCCTTCACTTCATTAAGTCAATGGAAAGTGACAGCATGAGTGAATGCAGAACAATGACAAATACGGTCACAGGAGGCCCCATCCTGAACCCTTTTTTTCAGGACGGACATGATAACTAGAGAATTGGTAGTAGGGATGGATCTATAATCCATTCGATAAGGAGTTGCATCCTTTATTATCATCAAAACAAAAGTGCTAAATGTTAAAAAACACGAACATCAACTAACACCATCAAAGACATCAATGTGCAACACAGTCGCTTGTGCGAAGGAATTATAAACCATATAACCTATTAACAAATGTGTCTATAATAGCTAAACAGCTCTCAAATTGGACTTTACCACAGTACCATCGCACAGGTCTGCGAAATTGGCTATCATGCATTTATAATATCCTGTAGTTTCTTGGCACATGCCTGACTAATTAATGGTCTGCCCCCCAGGGGATAAGCTGCACAACTAAATTATAGGAGTGAAAAACTCCAGGTCCAGTGGTGTACCCACTGCAACCACTAGGGCAACTATATTAGCATAGCTACAGTACACAAATTTAGCAATTTTACAGGACAATGGCCAAACTACCTCATGGCACTCAAACTTGTCCTGATGTACCTCCTAGATTTTCATTTTCATTTGCATCATTATCTACACAGCAACTCGACATTAGGGCGGAAATTAGGATAACTCTTAAGAATGGCGATGTAGAGAGTCAATTTACCATCTTAGAATTTAAACTCCATTAACGAGTATCAGGCGTCTGTTTTAAACAGTATTATCCCAGTTATCATTGGTAAATTTAAATAAGAGAAACTATATTAATTAACCAGACTAAATTCAGCATTTAAAATACAATATCTAATTTATTGTGGGGAGTATACTCGCTTGAGCTGTATTACCCTCTTTTTAAGGCTATAAATATATTGGATAAAATTGTCCTCAAGTGACACTGTGTCTGCTTAACATTAGACTATGTGGAATCTTCATTCTACCACTTATACAATATATAAGAAAACACAATTCTATAACTTTTTAAACCATGAGACTATTTTACCAGATTAGAAAATCATTGTACCAATTTCTAATTCATCACTAGGTTTCAGATGTACCCACATGTGCTAGCGAAATGTAGATGTTACCATGCAGTGGGCCTTTTAAAGCCTACCCACATTGTCGTTGGACCATCAGAGTCCAACTATTTTAAACATTATCATCAACGCAATAAATACGATTGACTCTATATTACATAGTGAACATGACAAAGCACAACAAAACGGGCAATTTTTTGAATACCTATAAAAACATGTCCAAGCATGACAGAACAAAACAGGGTATTTCTAATGTCTATTAAAACATGTTATACAGTGGGGCAAAAAAAGTATTTAGTCAGCCACCAATTGTGCAAGTTCACCCACTTAAAAAAATGAGAGGCCTGTAATTTTCATCATAGGAACACTTCAACTATGAGAGACAATGAGAAAAAAAAAAGAAAATCACATTGTAGGATTTGTAATGAATGTATTGGTAAATTATGATGGAAAATAAGTATTTGGTCAATAACAAAAGTTAATCTCAATACTTTGTTAATTTACCCTTTGTTGGCAATGACAGAGGTCAAATGTTATCTGTAAGGTTTTCACACAGTTTTTCTGGTATTTTGGCCCATTCCTCCATGCAGATCTCCTCTAGGGCAGTGATGTTTTGGGGCTGTCGATGGCCAACACGGACTTTCAACTCCCTCCAAAGATTTTCTATGGGGTTGAGATCTGGTGACTGGCTAGGCCACTCCAGGACCTTGAAATGCTTCTTTCAAAGCCACTCCTTCGTTGCCCGGGCGGTGTGTTTGGGATCATTGTCATGCTGAAAGACCCAGCCTTGTTTCATCTTCAATGACCTTGCTGATGGAAGGAGGTTTTCACCCAAAATCTCACGATACATGGCCCACTTCATTCTTTCCTTTACATGGATCAGTCATCCTGGTCCCTTTGCAGAAAAACAGCCCCAAAGCATGATGTTTCCACCCCCATGCTTCACAGTAGGTATGGTGTTATTTGGATTCAACTCAGCATTCTTTCTCCTCCAAACACGTCGAGTTGAGTTTTTACCAAAAAGTTCTATTTTGGTTTCATCTGACCATATGACATTCTCCCAATCCTCTTCTGGATCATCCAAATGCTCTCTAGCAAACCTCAGATGGGCCTGGACATATACTGTCTTAAGTAGGGGGACACGTCTGGCACTGCAGGATTTGAGTCCCTGGCGGCGTAGTGTGTTACTGATGGTAGCCTTTGTTACTTTGGTCCTAGCTCTCTTCAGGTCATTCACTAGGTCCCCCTGTGTGGTTCTTGGATTTTTGCTCACTGTTCTTGTGATCATTTTGACCCCACTGGGTGAGATCTTGCGTGGAGCCCCGGATCGAGGGAGATTATCAGTGGTCTTGTATGTCTTCTATTTTCTTATAATTGCTCCCATAGTTGATTTCTTCACACCATGCTGCTTACCTATTGCATATTCAGTCTTCCCAGCCTGGTGCAGGTCTACAATTTTGTTTCTGGTGTCCTTTGACAGCTCTTGGCCATAGTGGAGTTTGGAGTGTGACTGTTTGAGGTTGTGGACAGGTGTCTTTTATACTGATAACAAGTTCAAACAGGTGCCATTAATACAGGTAACGAGTGGAGGACAGAGGAGACTCTCTTAAAGAAGAAGTTACAGGTCTGTGAGAGCCAGAAATCTTGCTTGTTTGTAGGTGTCCAAACATTTATTTTACAGAGGAATTTACCAATAAATTCATTAAAAATCCTACAATGTGATTCTCTGGATTTTCTTTTCTCATTTTGCCTATGATGTACCTATGATGAAAATTACCCTGTCTGAGTTAGAGCCATGAAAAGATGTAGATTAGTGCTAAACAAGGAACATATCTGCAATGGGGTCTCATTAATTTACTCTGTCTTAATGATTAGCTCTGCCATTTTGAATGTGAAAACACTTAAAAGCAATTCTGATGCCACCAAATAAGAGAGAATCAAACCCATGGTGCAGTGCAACTTGTGCAATTGTGAAAGCACATCACACCACTTACACCATTCTGGATCTCCCATATCTAATTATATCATACTAGTAAGATATAAGATATTGTGTGATTTGTCATTTGATTGACATACATTTTTCCTTCTTTCTTTTGGTCTCTATTTCTGTAGCTCCGAGAGAGTGTGAAGAGGATGAGTTTCATTGCCAGAATGGCTACTGCATCCGTAGCTTGTGGCACTGTGATGGGGACAACGACTGTGGGGATAATAGTGACGAGCAATGTGGTGAGTAATTCATACATACAAGCATCCAGGCACCCACATATAAATCTCATACTCACTTTCACTGTAAGTGCTACACATACATACATAGTTCGTTTTCCCTAATGCTTTAATATGTTATCTTTCACTCTCTCTCATTCTATCTTCCTGCGTAGACATGCGCAAATGTTCCGATAAGGAGTTTCGCTGCACAGATGGGAGCTGCATTGCTGAACACTGGTACTGTGACGGAGACACTGACTGCAAGGACGGATCAGATGAAGAAAAGTGCCGTGAGTTGACCTGTGTCTGCACATGTTTGTGTTAGTGTGAGTTTGTATATTTATGAGATGTTTGGTCTGAGTGAACTCCCCACCAACATTTCTGGTGCACCTTATGAACGTAGATGAGGACATGTAATTAGTACCTCCAGGTGTGCAAAATTACATTTTATCCCCTAATTCCACATGAAGGACGGGTCTACTACCAGGGTGCAAGTCCTGCCTTCCTGTGTTCCTGCAACATACCTCCCACTGGATTGGACACTTGGTCATGTGAGGAGCAAGTCCACATCCCAATTCCTCGCTCCATGAGCCTTTTATTGAGGTTCATTTGGGAGGTGGTGTTAGTGACATAGCCTTGTATTCTGCAAACACATATGCCACGTTTCCACTGGTGCCAAACACTGGTGTTTCATCCTAAAGTCCCAATTTTTTTCAGTCTCCACTGACATGTTGCCGGGGCTAGTCGGCCACTAGCATATCAAAAATAAAAAAATATGGTACAGGGGTTATTATGCTTTGGGCATGTATGGCTGCCACTGGAGCTGGCTCACTTGTGATCCTGTAACTACTGACAGCACTTGTAGGATGAATTCTGTAATCTACAGAGACCTATTGCCTACTCAAATTCAATGAAATGCTTTAAAAATCTTTAGACTACACTTCACCTTGCAGCAGGACAACAACCCTACACATATACTGCAATTTTTTAATTTTTTTTTTAATGTGGAATATTTTAGACTGGCCCAGTCACTCACCTAGCCTGAATCCAATTTGAGAATGTATTTCAATTGATGAATATAAGACTGAATGCCCCAAAACAAGGAAGACATGGAATTGGCTGCAGGACTGGTCGGCAGAGCATTAAAAGGAAAGATACCCAAGCATCCTGTGATGTCTATGGGTTGTGCACTTTAGGCATACTTTATCCAAATACTAAATATGATGATTTAATAAAATATTATGTTAATTCGTTGAATTACTTTTGTCCCCTAAAATAGGACAGACTGTGGGTGAAATTAGTCTGCACATTAACTCATTAGTAATTGTCTCATTTCAAATGCCATATGCTGGCGTACAGTGCCAAACAACAAAACTATTGTCACCGTCCATATTCGTATAGACCACACTGTAAGAGGGTCCCTAGTAAGTTTGCTAATACCAAAAGGTTCCCCAGCCCCAAACACTTTCACAACTATTGTCTTACATGATGTAAAATGAATTTGAATTATCTGCTATCTGTGACAAAGAAGCTTTTAGTAGCCTGATTTATAACCTACCTTTCCAAAATCTATCAGTGTCATGGTTGAAAGATTTTTAGTTCATCCTATCTTTGTCAGTCTAAAGGGGAGGGGAATTTCTGTGAAGGCAAAGATATAGGATTTAGGAAAAAGGACCGCACAGGTGTATACTGAGCCATATCTTACCTTTGCATACACGTGTTTCCGACAGTTCCAACTTTATAAATGAAACTATTCCCAACCCTTACATTTTTTTCAACGTTCTTAATCTAAAATACACTTAATGTCTGACCACCACATAGCTTTAACGCAACATTACCTTAATATTTTAAGAAAGAAAGATTTGGGGGCATCAAGAACATTTGGGGAAATGACAAAGAAAGAGAATATTTCACCAGTATGTAATTCCTTCTTTACTTTTGTACCTCTTTCTGTAGCATCTGATGTTATGACGGCCACCTGTAGTGTTGAAGAGTTTCAGTGTGCCTACGGACGCTGTATTCTGGATATTTATCACTGCGATGGCGATGACGACTGTGGAGATTGGTCCGATGAGTCTGACTGCTGTAAGTGCTGCACAAGTAAACACATTGTTTCACATCTGCAGGTGTCTACATGATTAATGCTATGTCAGATGCTGCTACCCAGCCAGGCAGCAAAGACAACTAAACATTTTTGAGTCTGATGTTAATACATATGTTTTACCCAAAGGGCGGGCTGTCCCCCCATCTTACCTAGGGACACTGACTGTAGATGACCTATTCAACTCAGAAGGGACACACCCTCTGTACAAATAACAGACTCATTGATGGTTTAAACAAATAGACCGATTGACGGAGAACCCAATGATCTACTGATACCATCCAATGATGACCATTAACAAATACCAGATCCCCCTCTCCCACATTCCATTCATAGGGACTGTTCAAGAATTTCCATAACATTAGCAAGGAATTTACATGGCTACTTAGCATTTTGCCTTTGACATGGATATGTATTTATTACGAGAATAATAGAAATTCACTTTGCACAATTCCTTGTGTTGGAATAGTTTGGGCATATACATACCAGTTGAATATGGTTCACATCATAACATGTAGTTCTTGTTTAACACTTAACACCTTTAGCATTTGTTCCAACACATTTGTTTTATCTGCTAGGACTTTCATCACAGTTTGGCAAGAGGTTCAGACTTTATTTTTTACTTCATAGGAATTTCTGCTCCAAAGAAAGAACAGGGTACAGTTTCAGCATGAAAAATAATATGCAAAATGTCAATTCCTAGCTAAATCAAATTTTTCCTTAGTAGTAATTTAGTTATTATTTCTATAAAATTTCTATATTTTTCAATCAAAACAGTTTTTCGTACTTTTCAAATCCATTGTCACGTTGAATGAACTATAAAAATGTTGGTATAGTATCAACAGCTGAGGTATGAATGGGTAGGAGAAGCCGACCCTGCTGAAACCTGTGTTTCCCTCCTCTGCAATACATCGCTATGAGTTAAAACACTTGTGTTCCAGAATCTACTCAGATTGGTTAAAACATGAAAACCTGAAAGACTCACCATGGTCAGAAAAAGCTATTTCGTGCCAGTTAGAGTCCTCATGGGTATACCCGCTGTGAAACATACTACCACAGACTGTGATTTACAAATAAAAATAATTTTGTCACAGAAAACTCTGAGCATCCGTATTTTACATTGGCAGGTATTATTAATGAGTAACATGATTCCAAATATCATGTTAGTTTCACTACGCAAATGTTTTATACAACTGCAAAAGTGATTCCAAGTTT
The DNA here is from genome assembly GCA_016801105.1 of Esox niger. NCBI lineage: Eukaryota > Metazoa > Chordata > Actinopteri > Esociformes > Esocidae > Esox > Esox niger. The sequence goes on from JACXGJ010000603.1 coordinate 62,736, forward strand.
GCAAATACTTTATATATTATAAATAAAAAAATGTATGTCACTGTTTCACGTTTATAGAAAAAGGGATTTACACCCATTTTAGACGTGGTCTTATTTATTATGAAAGAGATATGAGTCATCACAAATATACAACATTCTCAAAATGTGTTTTCTCTTGCTACACATTTATAAACAAACCCATCGCTTTCAGTGCTGTGTCCGCTGTTTGATGTCTTTCTGCTGCTTTTTCCATGTTGTCCATGAACAATGTTTCTCCCTTTGTGTCCATTATTGGCTTGCAGCTGCATCTGCGAAGTCAAGTGTGGTATTCTAGTAATTATAATATGCTTTATATAACCTTTAATTCAATGTTAGAGTTTGCAGTGAGGCTTTTTCTTACCTTCAAAGTCAGTCCAGCTCCATTCTTCATAATACATTGTACAGTGTAGACTATCCTGATTTACCAGTTATCCCAGCCCAACAGTGTTGAGTGTAGACTGAGATATCAAAGACAAAACATTCCTTTTTCAGTACAGTATTGCAGCCACCTATTGCAGATTATGTAAATATTCAACCAGCGCAGTAAATGTAAAATTATTTTTGCCATGCCCCTTCTATGCTTAATAAATACATGTCTGTAGATAGATGGCAATTAACATGTTATTAACCAAGTTACTCAATAACAAGGTGTTAAGCAGTTTATTTAACTAGGTGCAGAGTTTATTGTAGTGTTATTCCCGCCAAATTCGCCCTCCCCCCAAAGCCCACATTCCAGGCAATACAACACATAACATTTACATTTGCATGTTAAATGTTCTATTTCATGCAGCCACCAAACACTTATTGATTTATTTCTTTTAACAATTTTTTAAAAAGTAATATAAATTTACATTCACCTTTCATGGGTCCTATACGTTTCATCCTTGCCAGCAATATTGTGTAGGTCCCAGACCACACGCTATGAAAATGGTTGAAAATCTTGGCAATTAGCAAATTCTAATAAAATGACATGCCGCACAATTCTAACATGGGTACTGTAAACATTCAACTTACAGATAATGTTTTGTCTTGGTCCATGAAGACCAGGCCCTGGGCCTTCAGTCAAGCAAGCTGGAATAAAAACACTTAATGGTCTGCTTAATTTGCTAGGTATGTATGTGTTCGGTATAAATATATCTATATGTTTCACTAGGGTTATTTATCTAGCTACAAAGTGCTTCATATTGTGTACTGTATGTAAAAACGGTACACAGCTAGCTAGAGCTAGATAGCTGTAACAAAAAACAACTTGTTACCAAAAATGCTGCTAGCTAATGTGTAGTAAGCTCTTAGGCAACATTTATTTTTATTTATATTAACAAAATTACGTGGACAGTCTTCAACTGTTGTCACGTATCCAGTTGCCATTTCCATGGCTTGGCGAGTTTGAATAGAAATTGCTGGAATGCATTCTCAAAGCTTTACTGCAATGTTAGACTTTGATTACAACCAACTGCACAACCGCTTCCGCATTCACCTTAATACTGCTCCTTCATTTCCGGTTGTGCCGCTCAGTTATTAAAATAACAGTACTCTTTTATTCGCGGTGTTTACAAGACATTTGTCTAAAATGAACAATATTAATCGTATTTGCAAGATGATCTGCAAGTCTCCAGCTAGCAAGTTGGAGAATGGATTTAAGATGTATGTATCGATATGCATAGACGATTATGAAAGTACATATTTTTCTTTAATGATGGCCAGTGAAGCTGGTTCGGGGACAGTTCAGTAGTCATGATGCATCTCAAACAGCATACTACAACTACGTACTTTGCGGATGATGGTGCAGTACGTCCTGTTAGTATATAGTAAGCTAGTATTCCAGTATTGGGACCGATTGGGACATACTACCTCGTTATACAATTGCGTCTCAACATAAGATTATTTTGTCACGCATTAACATATTGCCATGTTTGAATATTTAGCTAGACACCATTGAATAAAGCATTATTAAACTGACAAACATTTCTTATGAAGTTTAATGGTTATCAGCCAGTATTAGCAGGCATGCCGACAGGAATCCCAGGGCCCGGGACAAAATTTAACGTTTAGGACCCATACCACTGGCAAACATTTTTAATAAATAGCAATAATGTTACTGTTCATAAAACAGGTGATAAACGTTTGTTTAATGTTTTAGCTAGGTATTACTAAATACCAAAAGTAATTATGTTTAAGCCAAACAAATGGGCCCCCCAAGGCTTGGGCCCGGGACAACATCCGCGTCACTAGGCCTACTAGTATCTTAATACTAGGAATAGTTGTAAGAATTTAGCAATTGCGAGCGAGATTGAAGACAAACTTTACAATGCCAAAGCTATTTCATTTCATGCCCCAACAACATACCTTTTTCATTCATTTGTCAATTATATTGATAATGTAACTATTGGAAGTATTGGAACGACAAGGCAAATTCCTCTGTTTTTGTTGGTCACTGAAGACATTTGGGTTGAAGATCAAAAGATGAGTATGAGACAATAGTTCAGAATTTCAGCTTTAATTTCCTGGTATTCACATCTAGATGTGTTAAACAACTTAGGACACCGTTTGTATTGGACCACAGCATTTTTAGGTGAGCAAAAGTAAAGGAACAAATAACCATAAAATAAATAGCATTTAATATTTGGTGGCATAACCCGTGCTTGCAATAACTGCCTCAAGCCTGCGACCCATCGACATCACCAAACTGTTGCATTATTAATTTGTGATGCTATTCCAGGCTCTTACCGCAGCAAACAACCACTTGAGTTCAGATCAGGGACGCCATTCCTCCCTATCACAGGCTCTGGTTAAGAGCCTGTATATACTCGACAGGTTAATAAAGACTGTAACCAGCTAATAGTTCATTTTAGCCAGCATGGTTGTACATAAATGTAGCTGCCATTTGGATGTACAAAAGTTTATCTTTGTCATTTTAATTATGCTGTATGAGCTTAGAAATACACAGCCATGCTGATATAGGAGTGTACCAAACCTAGCTTTGATTCAGACATACTAACCCAGCTACTTTAGAGCCAAACTACCAAAAATGTACTCATGCCAAAGAAATAACAAATGCAATAGCAATGTTTATGGCAATGGATCAGACAAGTAAATGTCAAGGTGTAAATATTTATATATAAATAGGAAACAAGTGCTGGACATGGTTGCCACCAATTTTAAAAAGTGTAATTAACATTGAGTTATTTTGTTACTCAATCTAAAATTATTCTGATGACCTGAACATTATAACAAACAGTTCAACTATGAATAATTTGTCTTTTGGGTATGGTGTCATATTTTCTAGCCTTTGTAGCTAATGTCTGCATGGCTACTATGTTAATCCACTGTTGATTTGTACAATGATTTGTTACTATAAGCAAACATTTTGTGGAATTCAACATTTACATGATTATTTCATAAAAAACTCACTAGCAGAATCAATAAAAAAGCTAATGATGCTACCGTTAGTTATTAGTGCTAAAGTTGGTGATGAATGCTAATGTTAGAGATAAATGCTCATGACATTAGCTAGTTAGTAACGTTAGCTAACGGAAATATGTTTAACTAACATCAGTTTAAGCCTTAAAGCAAACGTTAGTCCATCTAAAATCATTCTGGTAACATTTACATTATAACATACGGTTTAGCTAATAATACTTCACCTTTTAGAGATGGTGTCATGCCTTCAAGCCTCAGCTAATCTATGCTCATATAGCAAAGTTAATACTCTGTCTTCATTTGTTTCAACAATACCACTTATAACTGAGGGCTGAACATATCAATTGCACCTTCAATTTGTAGACATGGTAGTTAAATTAAAACAAAATCTGGGTTGAAATTTAATAACACATGGGCACGTAGGCTATTTGCCCATTCCCTACCAAAGTCATTTTCTACAGTAAGAATAGGGAGGGTGTTTTCCAAATAAATTGAAAGGTATTGTTTTTATTGTTGCCCCCTGTATAGTCTTTTGATTATAAAAAAATTATACTATAAATAGTTTTCTCAATCATTAATGTTGATAAACATACTTAAGTAAGCATTTCTTTGAAAATGATAACGATTCTGTTATGACCCGATCATTATCTTTCAACAAGCAAATTGTATTCAATAATATGCTCTGCACTGGGAAAGACTAAACTTCCATTCAGTTATATTTACCATACAACTAGGCTACATTTATTATATTCTGAAAATTTCAATTAGTTACATTGTTTGGTGCTTTAGGTGTTGTATTGCTCTGATAGTGTCCGAGTTTTGAAGTATACATATTTATTTGATGGAGAGAATTGTATTATAATACAAATTGGGGTAAATGTCCTGAAAACTATTGCAATGTAACGTACAAGTAAATTCAGTTTACTTGTACGTTAGATGTCGAGTGCCATGCCATAAGAATTTCACTGTTCAAAACAACAGTGTTATTTTGTGAAGTCAAAAATGACAACAATGTTATTTTTTATTTCACTTTGACTTGTTTATGATGTGCCACTGCCACTGGTTAGTATCTTATTCTAATGACATGTCATTCTAAAGCAATATGGTGTGAATACTGTATGTTACTACTCACTGCTAAAAAAAAGCTGTGATTCTAACAGACAGATTTGCCCTTACCATTACTCTATTGTTTCACCTATGCCAAACCTTTTAATAAAATAATATAGTTATGGAAAGGATCGCAATGGATAGACTGAGATAAAACAGAATTGAATATTGGTGATGGCTGGTTCCGCTGTTACCAATGCAGCTATAAAAATTTTAAATAGCTACACTGCAGATATCTCCCACTGACTCATGGCTCTCTGAGCATTCCATAACAAATATTCCTGGAACGCTGTTTCTCATTCTGCTTGCCGACAGCTGCCGTGTGCCTGCTTTTCTGCGGTGGTTTTGCCTGTGAGTGCATTTAAAAAATCCCCATCCTTCCTCACACACAGACATGAAAGCTAGCTAACACTCTGATACAAACAGACTAAAGTTTTCCTCGTTGGACAACCGTGGACTAAAAGCTTTCATCCTCTCTGGTTGTAACTCTCTTTCCATGGTCTTTATGTACTATATCCCTTTTTAACTGTCTTACAATTGAATTCAAGTTGCTTTGGGGTGGTACAGCAGTGTACATATTAAAAAAGCATTCTCTCCCAAACACACACAGATATACAGGCACTCATTATTTTATCGTTTGGCTGCCCACATATATTCCTGTCTATGGGTGCTCTGTTAGCATGCGTCAGACTAGAGGACTAAAGAGTAGGTGGAGAGGTGTTGGAGATTCTCTGTGTTGGTCTTTAATAGCATATTTTCCAAAGCTTTAGGTCATGTTTGTTGCATGTCTTCTTTCCACAAATCTCTACAATTCTTCCCCTTTCCCCACCCCTTCTGTATATTAATTGCTGTAATCCCTTTGAGCGATTTAAAAACATTTAAGTTGGAAGAGAGAATACAAGGAGAAAAAGGAAAAGACCTAGGAGATCTAGGAGAGGATGCATGTCACAGAAAAATAACGCTAATCATCCTTCACAGAATGTGAAAATAATTGAATAAAAATGTATTCAATGAAACACCCTATTTCGATAAGTGAATATCCCTTCTCAGATCTTTTACTTGAATAGCTGCCATGGGTCTCTTTGAATACATCTGTATTAACTTTGAACATGTTGACAGCAATATTTGTCCATTCTTCCTTGCAAAATTCTTCAAGCTCAGTCAAATTGCATGGTATCCGTCTTCACTGTTAGTCTTTCCGGTTGGGATTCTGGTCGGGGCTCTGACTCGACCAGTCAACCAAATACACCTTCAGCCACTGTACGGTTGCTTTTAAGGTGTGGTTTTGATCATTCTAATGTTGAAATGTAAAACATATTTTCATTTTTTACTTTCTGGCTAAGGGCTGCATGTTCTCAAGAATCTGTCAGTATTTAGCAAAGTCTGTTTTCCTTTCTATCCTGACATGCTTCAGTACCTGCTGAAGAGAAACGCCCACACAAAATGATGCTGCCACCACTGTGCTGCACTTTAGATGTTATGTTTGGATGGAATAATTTATTCGGTTTTGCCTAGGCATCATTTTGCGTTCAGGACAAACATTTCTATTTTGGTTTCATCTAAACTGAGCACTTTTTCTGCCTGCCCCACGGAACCCACAGTGTGCTTTTTGACAAAGCTGAAACGAGACTTGATGTTACCTTTTTGGGGGGAGTTTTTTTCTTGCCACCCTCACATAGAGGCCAGATCTGTGCAACATCAGTGCCTGACGCGCCCTCAAAGTTGCTATTGGCTTCTTATTAACTTCTGATCAGTCTCCTCCTTGCCCTGTTTTTCAGTGAGGGAAAGTCTGATTTATGCTAGATCTGGGTGGTGTCATACACCTTCCACTTCCTAATAATGTTCTTTAATTTTGCTCCAAGGGTTAAACAAAGCCGCTGAAATGTTTTTCTTATTACTTTTTTGCACACTGAAAGTACCCTTTTGTCCGTAGTGAATTCTTTGCTTTTAACTACTCAGTAAATCACAATCATTACAGTAGATCCCAGATGGAAGCCAATTAGCTTGATTTGTGATCTGGAAGGTGGTTGGTGATACCTCATCAAGTTTGCTATTGCTCTTCAAAGGTTGCTGTTCACTTATCCGTATAGGGTCATTTATTTTTAGAGTTTTATAGAACTTAATTTTCACTTGGATTTTGTTTGTAATTTATTTGTGTTTTCATTTCAGGCAGTAAGACAACGAAAGGGAAACATTTGGAAAGGGGGTGGTGACTTCCTACACCCACTCTTTACCCACTTAAATAACATAATATGTGTGAAAAATGTTGGCTATGTTATCTTCCACTGGCAACACCTCTGCAAACATCTTTGCGTACCGAATGGAAATCAGTTTGCTCTTGGCAAGTCCAGCAGACATCAGTGCAGTGCTTTAGTCATTTAAACTGACAAGGTTATTCATGAAGTTGCATCTACATGTTAACTCATTGGCATGTCACTATACCAAACTATACTGAACTCTGTAAGGGAGTATTGCCACACTTTGCCTTTCTAACAGCACCAATCCTTCTCAGAATGCTCTCATGCAAGTTCTGAACTGTGTGTAGTGGGATGTTGCACCATTATTCAAGATAAAAAGCTTTCCGTTCTTTAAGGGATGAAAGTGATGGACATCTACTTCGCATTCAGTGCTCCATAACTTCCCATAGGGGATCTACCGATTTTAAACAAAAATCTGTATAAGAATGTATAAACTTGATTGAAGCCAATTTCCTCCTACAACAGGACAATGACCAAAGCACATATTCAAACTATGCAAGAGCTATTTAGGGAAGAAGCATTCAGCTGGTATTCAGTCTATAATGGAGTGGTTAGCACAGTCACCGGATCTCAACCCTATTAAGCAATTGTGGGAGCAGCTTGACCATAGCAGTAAGAAGGGCCCATCAAGCCAATCCAATTTGTGGGAGGTGTTTCAGGAAGCATCGGGTGAAATCTCTTCAGATTACCACAACAAATTGACACCTACTATCTCAAAGGTCTACACAGCTGTAATCACTGTGAAAGCAACGGTCACAAATTAAGTAATCATTTCTGACTTTGTCAATTACTTAATGGCCTATTCATTTAGTGTATTCCCAATTAAAACTTATTTCATGTATGTTTTCATGGAAAACAAGGATATTTCGAAGTGGCAAACTTTTGAATAGTAGTTTACACTGCATGCACAATTATTAGGCAAGTGAGTATTCTGATCATATCAATTCTATGCACATTTTCCAACTCCAAACCATATTAACTTGAATGCTCATTCGATTTAATAATTTTCAGGTGATATTTATTGGTGTAATGAGGGAGGGTGTTGCAATAGTGAATAACACCTTGTATCAAGGTGTGTATAATAATGAGGCAGCTTCATGACCGCAAATATAATAGGCCAAAAAAGAGATTTAACACTGAGAAGTCAAACATTTTAAAATGCTTTTCTGACAGATGCAACACTCTTGAAATAGCTAAAATATTGAGGTGTGACCACCGGACGATGAAAGGTTTTGTTGTGAGTAATCAACTGGTATGCAAAAAACACATGGAGAAGAAAAGACGCACGTTAATTGCAAAAGAGATAGGAAGAATTAAACGTGAGGCTAGCAGAAACCCATTATCCTCCAGGTAGGTTGCAGTTCAGGAATGATGACACTGGAGTGTCCAGAAGTACAAGGTGTCAAGTGCTCAAAGACATGGCCAAGGTCAAGAAGGCTGAAACCCGACCACCCCTGTATGACATTTGAAATGTACTGTATAGATTGGGCAAAGAAATACCTGAGGACATATTTTTCAAAGGTTTTATGGACTGATGAAATGAGAATGGTTCTTGATGCACCAGATAAATGGGCCTGTGGCTGGGTCTTTAAGGGCACCACTACAGTCAGGCACCCGCCAGGTGGAGGAGGGGTACTGGTTTGGGCAGCTATAATTGAGGAGGTGTTTGTGTGTGTGTATTTTAACCCAGAGAAATAGCTGACCAAATTAACTTAAAATCAGAGTAGGCAAACAGTCTGTTGCACTGTAATTTCATCTCAATGTTGCCTGTGTTTGTGTCCTGCAGCCTCTCACCAGCCCTGTCGTTCTGTGGAGTTCATGTGCAGCAGTGGAATGTGCATCAACGCAGGCTGGAGATGTGATGGAGAGTTTGATTGTGACGACCAATCTGATGAGAAAAACTGCAGTAAGTGCCTTTTTTTGTATGCAAAAAGTGAGTTCAAACCACCTCAGCCTAGGGCTAAGAGCCTCATAAGTGTAGGGCTAAGCAAGTGTTCACACTATTTTGAAGTGGGCAAGTAACACCCAATAGAGCAGGGTAAGCACAGGGCCGAAACAATTGGGCAAAATAACCAGTGTGAAAGAACAAAACCAAAGAATGTTTATTGTGCAATCACAAAATGCTGCCCTTTCACTTAATTTACATACACTCTTGACACGTGCTGTTACCAACTGCTAAAATGTATTTATGTTTCAGGTTTTTCACTCAGCAGACCTTTGTTGCTTCATTATACATGCAAAATCTCAGAAAAAATAGTTATTGCAGCTTGCTTTGGTCTTAAATCAAGCATATGCAGTGCCTTGCAAAAGTATTCACCCCCTTGGCTTTTTACCTATGTTTTGCATTACAGCCTGTAGTTCAATGTTGTTTTTTTATATGAATTGTATGTGATGGATCAGAACACAGTAGTCTAAATTGGAAAAGTGAATTGAGAAAAATACTATTTTTAGAAATAAAAAACTGAACATTGGAATGTCCATATGTATTCTCCCCCTTTGTTATGAAGCCCATAAAAAGCTCTGGTGCAACCAATTACCCAGAAGTCGCATAATTAGTGAAATGATGTCCACCTGTGTGCAATCTAAGTGTCACATGATCTGTCAGTACATATACACACCTTTTTTTAAAGGCCACAGAGGCGGCAACACATAAGCAAGAGGCACCACTTACCAGACATTGCCATGAAGAACAAGGAACTCTCCAAACAAGTAAGGGACAATGTTGTTGAGAAGTACAAGTCAGGGTTAAGGTAAAAAAAAATATATATATATTTGATGATCCCCAGGAGCACCATCACATCTATCATAACCAAATGGAAAGAATATGGCACAACAGCAAACCTCCCAAGAGACAGCCGCCCACCAAAACTCACAGTCCGGGCCAGGAGGGCATTAATCAGAGAGGCAGCACAGAGACCGAAGGTAACCCTGGAGGAGCTGCAGAGTTCCACAGCAGAGACTGGAGTATCTATACATAGGACGACAAAAAGCCGTATAATCCATAGAGTTGGGCTTTATGGCAGAGTGGCCAGAAGAAAGCCATTATTTTCAGCAAAAAACAAAATGGCAGGTTTTGAGTGTGCGAAAAGGCATGTGGGAGTCTGATGAGTCTAAAATTTAACTTTTCCGCCATCAAAGAAAACGCTATGTCTGCCGCAAACCTGACACATCACCCAAAGAACACCATGTTTTTCATCAGCCGGGACTGGGAAACTGGTCAGAGTTGATGGAAAGATAGATGGTGCTAAATACAGGGATATTGTTGAGCAAAACCTGTACCACTCTGTGCGGGATTTGAGGCTAGGATGGAGGTTCACATTCCAGCAGGACAATGACCCCAAACACACTGCTAAAGCAACACTTGAGTGGTTAAAGGGGAAACATGTAAATGTGTTGGAATGGCCTAGTCAAAGCCCAGACCTCAATCCAATAGAAAATATGTGGTCAGACTTAAAGATTGCTGTTCACAAGCACAAACCATCCAACTTGAAGGAGCTGGAACAGTTTTGCAAGGAGGAATGGGCAAAAATCCCAATGGTAACCTCATAGAGACTTATCCAAAGCGACTTGGAGCTGTGATTGCTGCAAAAGGTGGCTCTACAAAGTTTTGGATTTAGAGTGGTGAATAGTTATGCACATTGACTTTTTCTGTTATTTTGTCATATTTGTTGTTTGCTTCACAATAAATAAATAAAAAATCTTCCAAGTTGTGGGCATGTTCTGTAAATTAAATGATGCAAACCCTCAGACAATCCATGTCAATTCCAGGTTGTGAGGCAACAAAACACAAAAACAATGACAAGGGGGGGGGTGAATACTTTTGCAAGGCACTGTATGCCAAAAGAATGAAGGGTGAATGAGCGGTTTACTCTTTTTTTTGTGTAGTTTTAACAAAGCAGTCAATGCAAATACTGCTAGGGTGGGCATCTTGATCAACCGATGTCGTGAAGTTGTTCATTGAATCAAGGTAGCATGGCATTGATCACATGTCAGTTATGTTCTGTTTTATGCATACCAGAGAGAACGTTACATTTGCAGCTTATAGTAGAATATAAAATGGTATTCTGTCTTATTTTTCCGTTAGCCCAGGGCTTTGGAATGCAAGTGTGAATCCTTAGCACTGGGTTAAACCTTAGCCAAGGGTTAAAAAAAACTCTTGTGTAAACAGTCTCAGCTAACCAGGGGCCAGTCTTAGCCTATGGCAAAGATAGTCCAGGGCTTAGAACCATGAAGTGTGAAAAGGCCTAATGTGTAATTTTCTAAAATAATTATTGTATTTAGAGTATGTCTTACCAGACCTGTTTTCTCCCTTTAGCCACCTCCATGTGTACAGCAGATCAGTTCCGCTGTGCATCTGGTCGCTGTGTCAGGTTGTCATGGAGATGTGACGGTGAGGATGACTGCTCTGACAGCAGTGACGAAGATGGCTGTGAGAAAACTGGTAGGGGTGTGTGCTTATTTTGTAGTGTGCTGTTCTTCTAGTACTTTACAGAGAAAGTAAAAGCAAAAAAGAAGGATGGTACCTAATAGCCCTAATAAACTCAACCAAACATTGAGCTAGATCTAACTCCTTATGCACACACCCTTTACTTCAGTGTCCATGACAACAGCTGTTGGAGAGTTCCTTTGAGAACCATCATGGGGAGGAAACTGTCAGAGGGAAAGTAAATGGATGATCGCCATACATACGGTATAATCCAATTAGTCCAAAAAAGGATACCATTACCCCACATTACTTTTGTTTCTGTGGGTCAAAGGTCAGAGTCTGCATCCGAAACGGCAGCCCTTTCCCCTTAGTGCACTACTTCAGACCCAGGCCCAAAGGTTTAGATGCAACTAGGGGTGAGAAGATATGAGAATTTCATGCCATGATTATCCTGGGCATTTGAGGTTTGCCCTCTACTTTTGCTCTGCAAATTCTGACATTGTATGTGAACCCTACCAACACAAAACCAATTTTCTGGATTAACCTCACATTAGCTACATGTATTGAGTGTATTTCAGACGGTAGACATGAACACTGTCACCTTACCAGCTAGGAAACACTACCTACACCGCAATGCAAGCTTCTCTTATTTACACTAATTCAAACAGCTGCAAAAACTGGTTAATGTTACTGTACCTATAATTCAATGCAGAGAAAATGAAAATGGCTGGTGACTACTTTATTGAGTAGTTGAAGTAAAGAAATGTCTAACATGATATCTTTTGTTTTACCTACTTACTCAAAGTTGACCACCAATGACAAACTGTCAGATTCCCACCCATGCACTGTACCTGCGCGAACTTTTAAACTTAAAAATGCACTATTAATACTCTATAATCAGCACAATTTATATTGCTTATATTGCTTCTTACCAATATAATTGAAATTGCATTATTATGTTTACTGTGATATATTGGGGGGAACAAATCGCAGTATTCCCCAGGATGGGGGGGTTGTGTCCCCCTCGTCTCCCCAGGATTTCCGCCTATGCACGCATCATAGCTGTATATCTTGTAGTCATTGGTTTGTTTGAGCTCAACATTGTTTCAACTGCTTATTTTCTGTGGTAATGGAATGGACAGGAATTTGCATATAGCGGGCAGTGGAGATGTGATCAGAAGCTTTTTTTTGTAGAATACTAAGTGCAGTGGTTAGACTAGTAATGCTGTAAAGGAATTGGAAAACTAGTTTATTCTTTCTTCACTACATTTCAATCCCAACTCATAACGACATTTTAGAATTTTATTTAGATTTTAATTGCATTTGACAATATTCTTCTATTTTAGCTAGCAGAGCCATTCAGATTTGACCATACATAACAAAGGATCTTTAGTAAATTAAACAAGCAGTCAGGGACACTTCAGCAACTGGCAGAACTTTTTCAAGTCACTCGTGACGATCATCACATTTATAGAATTTCTCTGATTTCATGATCTTGAGTATTTTCCATCACGATTAGCACTCAAGTCATCCCATCCCTAAATGCAACAAAAGGGAATTTTTAACAGCTTTCTAACAACTTTTCCCCATGCATTTAACTTCCTCTATCTTTGGATCAGACACTCCTCCATGTGCTCCAGACCAGTTTCTATGTGGTAATGGGCGTTGCATTGGCCAGAGGAAGGTCTGTAATGAGCTCAGTGACTGCGGAGATGGGACAGACGAACACCCTCACCAGGACTGCCGTAAGTTATGTGTGACTCTATGGGGAATTGAGTGTGGGTGTATGAGTGTGCATGGGTGCAGGCAAGCTTATAAATGTGTGTTTGGGGGGGGTATACGAAAAGGCTCCATGTAACCTCAGCTTTCTAACAAATGTGTTACTGTGTAGGCCCACGGTCCAGTGCGGGAAACTGTAATCTAAATAACGGAGGCTGTTCTCAGAAGTGTCAGATGGCAAGAGGTCTGGTCCAGTGTACCTGTCATACTGGTTACCGACTAATGGAGGATGGTAGAGCCTGCCAAGGTGAGACTATGGCCTGTCTGTGTCTGTGTGTGTCTGTCTGTCTGTGTGTCTGTCTGTGTGTCTGTCTGTGTGTCTGTGTGTCTGTGTGTCTGTGTGTCTGTCTGTCTGTCTGTCTGTCTGTCTGTCTGTCTGTGTGTGTGTGTGTGTGTGTGTGTGTGTGTGTGTGTGTGTGTGTGTGTGTGTGTGTGTGTGTGGCACGTGAAAAGTGACTTTAACAAGCTATTGAAACGACCTAACGTGTATACCACCACGAATGCGTCTATACGCGTATGCAACAGTGTATATGTGTATTCACCCATGTATAGGCGTAGCGTCAGTATGCACGTTCAGTCGACTGTCATAGACGACCTACCCAGACGACTGAACGCACGTGTATACGCATGTAGATATTATTCTATACGGCAGAGGGCACAATAGCCTGGTGGTTGGTAGGTGCTTTTTGCAAAAAACATCGGAAGGTGCTTTTTGCTCATTTAGTGCGTTTTTAATACTGTTTTTTATTCAGTGGAACCTACTGTTAAGGAAAATCTGTTTTTAGAATAATTACATTCAAATCAGTTTTTGGACTTTGTTGTAATATACTTCAAGGGAACAAACCTGTGTTGACTAGTGTAGAGAATTATATGCCGTTGATGAGTCGTACATCCGACATTTCTTTTTGTTAAACATCGCTCAGAATTGCTTGGATTATCTTCGTTTCATAAAAGAACTGCTGCTACAAGAACTCTGGATCAAAAAGCTACTTGATAGCTAAAAATATTTTCCTGTTAATTAATTTATACATTCTGACCATAAAATGTGTTGCTGAATTTGGTCGAGCAGGAGATGTGTTGTAAGCTAAACAAAAACGTGATTTTATTAGAAGAAAATGTATTTCAAAAGAGTATTATTATTATTATCGGGGGTGTTGATAGTTACCAAATGGTAATGGAATAACTAATTGTGGAACGTGACTATTCTAGCACAACGTTAGGCTAGATTTAGAAACCCAGACCAAAGCAATTCTGAGAATTGTTTGACAGTGTTTGCTATCGTGTGTTAAATCAATTTGAGGTAACCATAGACACAATAAATAATGTCGACATTCGTTTAGGAATGGCATAAAACATAGTTAAAAGCTTGGTAAGACTTTCAATATATTTATATTCATCTGTACTAAATTTGTCGCAAGGTTGTGCCCCATGGTAATGCAACAAACGTATTTACTTGCACATATCTTACAGTACAAATATTACTTATAGGCTATTTCACAAAATAGTTTTATAGTTTAGCCTATTGTAGCCAAATAAATAACTTGACAAACCTGCTATATGTCTGATTTTACACGAACACAAATAACACGCTTTGCATTTTATTTATCTGTCCTTCTTGCCAAGTTTGCGCTATGGCATATTTATCAAGTTTTTTAGTAGGCTACCTTCTTAAACTAAGTGGCCTATAAATAATTAATTATATTGGTGGGTGTTGGAAAGACTGCGTGGTCATAGCTGGCTGGAATTCTCATTTAGTTATTAAAATACATCTATTGATAATATAAAACTGGAAATGCTCAAAATGTTTAAAAAATGAAAACAATGTAAGAGAAATGACACATTCTTTTGAGAAATGATTTTAGTGTAATCACAATGTAGGAATTCCTTGAATATGTATATAGTACATTTACTGAATTCTGACCAGTAATTAACCAGTCGTTAAAGCATTTATTTCCATAATTACAATGTACATTTACAAGACATCTACAATTCTAAAGAATAACGTATATAGGCTACATATTCCAGTATATCTATCTGTTTTCTGTGACGAAAAATGTAAAAGAAAGACCTGTTTACAGAAAAGGCTAAAAGAAAATAGATTATTCGTGGGAAACCTGAAAAAGAGATGCAAAATTGTAGATGAAAAACAACATTTGTCTGTGGTTTTAACTAGCCACCAGTTTCACTAGCATTAAAATGTATACAGAGAAAGCAGCATAGCAAAGAAAATAATACAAATAAAAGATTTACCAAAAATGATGAGACTAAAGATGTTACGGTTATTGTCCATTAAAATATTAGCCAGCAACAAGCTTGATTGCGCCATGGACACTTTGGTTTGGGAAGAGAGGATGTGCTATAGCCAACACCCGATAGTTTACGGCCACAATTATAAAATGTTCGAGACTGGAAAAAAAATACATACGCGGTCGCATACTTGGTGGTATTCACGTTGGGTCGTTTCTATAGCTTGTTAAAGTCACTTTTCACCTGCCATTGTGTGTGTGTCTGCGTTTGTGTCTGCGTTTGTGTCTGCGTTTGTGTCTGCGTGTGCGTCTGCGTCTGCGTGTGCGTCTGAGTTCTGTTGATTGAAAAACGTATATTTTAGCATTATCATTACATTTACTTTTTGCACTCAACACCAAAAATCCAAATACACACCCACCTATCTATTTGGGCCATTCCCAGATGTGGATGAGTGTGCAGAGGAGGGCTACTGCAGCCAGGGCTGTACCAACACGGAGGGTGGGTTCCAGTGCTGGTGCGTGCAGGGCTACGAACTGAGGCCTGACAAGCGCAGCTGCAAGGCCTTGGGTGAGTGCACACACAACTTCTTAATTTGCATTCGGGTGATTGTGGATGCCTGATTCATCAGGGTTGTGTCTTAACGCTTTATGCTTGTTTTGAAAATTGCAGAAAGTAATAAATTGTATTCATGATGTCAAAGTTCAAAAGCTTTATTTATAATTTGCAATAACAATTTATGGCAATGAAATGTTCCTACTCCCTACAGTGCAGTCAAAAGTTAAAGTAATTATAATATAAAAATAAGAAGATAACACGAACAATCAATAATAACACTTTCCAAAAACATGCATAAATAATACTGTACAACCGTAGTGCGATTAAAAAATGACAGGTGTGCGTCATATAATTGGCAGATGCGCAAGATATAAAGTGACAGGTATGCATGGGACTATGGATGGACGGGAAGAGGGGTTCCTGAATTGAGCAGCCTTACGGCCTGATGAAAAGAAACTAATCAGTCCAATCATTCATTTGCTCCTACTCCTACCTCTCTGTGTAGAGATCCTGCAGGGATGGCAGGTCAGACCTTGTGATGCACTCTGCTGTTTTTATCACGCTCTGAAGTGCTTTACTGTCGAGGGCGGTGCAGCTGCCATACCAGGCGGTGACACAGCCGGAGAAGATGCTCTCAGTAGTGCATCTGTAGAAATTGTGTGTGTATCCTGGAGTCCATGCCAAATCTCCTTAGTTGGCATAGGAAGAAGAGCCGTTTCCTGGCCTCCTTCACCAAGATGTTTGAGTGATGAGACCAGCTCAAGTCAGTTGTCACAGCAAATATCAGCTCAAGACCCATTGATGTGTATGGGGCCGTGGTCTCCAGGCCGCTTCTTACTGTGATCAGCAATCATCTTCTTCGTTTTGCTGATATTGAGCTGGAGGTTGTTTTCCTGACACCACAAAGTCTGTGGCCTTACCTCGTCTCTATAGGCTGACTAGTCATTGTCAGAGATCAGGCCTATGATGGTGGTGTCGTCAGCAAACTTAACGATGGTGTTGGAGACATGGGTTGCCAGGCAGTCGTGGGTGAAGAGAGTCCAGGAGCGGGCTCAGCACACAGCCCAGGGGGTAGGTGTTGTTGCTACAGGGCGGTAATCATGTAGGACTTTTGCTTTTTTGGCACAGGAACATTGATGGGCTTTTTGAAGCAGGTGGGGACCACTGACTGACATAGCGATAGGTTGAAGATATCAGTAAAAACATCAGCCAGTTGCTCTGTACAGACCTTAAGAACATGGCCTGAGATGTTGTATGGTCCAGGAGCCTTGCGGGTGTTAATCCTGTTTAGGGCTTTGCAATTGTTTGCCCTGGTCATTTGTAAAGGGCAACCGTCCTGGTCAATTTGATTGTCCATGCCAGGGATGATGTTCTCAAAGCAAGCAGGGAAAGAGTTCAGTTCCTCTGGGAGAGATGCCGGCACTCCCCCAACACTGCCTGTATAGCCGAGATATATAGTCATTGATGGTTCTCAGACCACTCCACATGTTCCTGGTATTGGAGGCCTGGTAGAGAGATTTCTTATAATTTCTTATTATTGTCCTTGCTGACGGAGTTGAATGCTGCAGTTTGTGCCTTAAGCATGTCATAAATAGTACTGTTGACCCACGGTTTTTGATTTTT
Source organism: Esox niger (assembly GCA_016801105.1). Lineage (NCBI taxonomy): Eukaryota > Metazoa > Chordata > Actinopteri > Esociformes > Esocidae > Esox > Esox niger. The sequence continues at coordinate 80,169 of JACXGJ010000603.1, forward strand.
GTAGTTGTATGTGGTACAAAGTCGTCAGTACATTTGCTAATAAAACCGGTCACGGACTCTGTTTTCATTGATATCCCCTCCAGACGCTTCTCAGAACATTTCCTAGTCAGTAGTGAAGAAACAGTCATGTAATTTAATATCCGATTCTTCCGTCCATTGTTGAATGGACCTTGTCACTGGCTTCTCTTGTTTTAGCCTCTGAATGTAAGCAGGGAGCAACAGTATCAACGCATGGTCTAAATTGCCAAAAAGCAGGACGGGGGAGGGCCTTTTATCAATGATGAAATGGAGAGTGGACATTGTCGAGTGTTTTTCCCCACGTGTCGGGCGGTTGATGTTGTTTTTAAGCTTCGGTAGGAATTTCCTCGGAAAGGGCACCATTATAATTGCCCGCAACAATAAAGGCAGCTTACAGGTGTAAACATTCAAGCCAATCGATAACTTGAAAAAGTTGGCCCCAGCGTTGGCTTGCGGGGATGTACACAGCTGTTAAAATGACTCATGTAATCTCCCGGTGTAGATGGTAAGGGCGACATTTAACCGTAAGTTGCTCCAGATCAGGAGAGCATCCAGAAGACATGCAGTCCACGTCCCGACACCAAAGATGTTTACCATGAAGCAGACACCACGCCCTCTGCTTCTACCAGACTCTGCTGTTCGATCCTACCGATGAATGGATAGCTCTTTCAGAATAATGGCCCCTTGTGGGATTGTGGGTTTCAGTGAAAACCAGCACATTACAGTTCCTAATGTCCCGCTGGAAACCTAGCCTGCTCCTAAGATAGACGATTCCTGTGCAATTCTGATGTCCAATAGTGATTGTCATATGTTAATAACACAGTTGCAAATGCTGCAGAATAACACATTAGTAACAGTAATAAAACAATAAATCCGCAAAGCTGGTTGGGAGCATGACAAATGGCAGCCATCCTCAACGGAGCCATCTTAGCATTCTTATTTCAGGGCTCAGGGACTACAATTCAGTGCTGTATGGCTTTTGACTAACAGACGTTCTGAAATTGGGAAACGTTTAAGGCAAAAGACGTTAATGGGAGGACCAACAAGCCTTTCAGACCCCCAGTATCTGCCAGAGCCATTGCCGTTTGGCGTCCTTGGCATACAAATTGTCCCTATTATCTTGTAGACACTTAATGTAATAAAACCAGAAAAGGTTTCATTGCTTTCAAAGAGCAAGGACGTTTCTAACTTTGTATCACCAAACAACTTCTAACGTAAAAGGTTGTGGCCGTTTTGCTTCTAGCATTTTATGTAAAGAAAATATCAAACAAAAAAAGTCAAATGAAAACATACCCTTTTTCTGTTTTCTAATTAATTGCAACATCCACTGGAATACAGTAACAAGTTCTTTTTAGGTATATTTTGTGATATTTACAGAAGTATTATTGTTAATGAAACACTTTGCTCATGTTATGTGTGTAGAGATTTGGTGTTTGTTTAATTCTGCATTGTTAAACCAATTAGTCGAAACTCCACGGATTTTAAAACTAGTTCCCTACATTAGCTAACATCCGAACCAACATCTGGTATAACAGGGTTGCTGCACTATATTCTACGTGTTAGATTAGGAAAGTACAGTAATAAAAACAATGACTCTAATCACTCCATGGCTGGTTCCCTTTTGGTGTGAAGTGCGCAATGTAAATCAAAATCGTGAGGAATGTGTTCATTTTTGGGGCAGTCCATTTGGCTGCAATACACTCTGCGGGGACTCCGCAGAGTGTTCATACCCTTGATTAACAACCCTGCCTTATTGGCTTTTGTCTGGAACAGACATGTATGGAAGTAAATGTGTCCTTTGCCACTGTTTTCGGTCCCAGTATTGTTCGTTCATTCATTTGTTTGTTTACTTAGGACAACTAAATAATGAGTAAACTACTCCCTTTTTCAATTCTTCATTTATAAAAAAAAAAAGAATAATTCTAGTAATTTTTTGCTTGTTGGTTCCGGCACGAAAGTCAGAAAACTACCTAATATTTAGATTTCCCCCTGTGGGTGGTGCTAAATCTGGAATGCCTGTCATTGGCTAAATACACAGGATACGCATTCATTGTTTTTAAAATGTACAGTTTACCTGAGGCCATATGGTAACATTTCACAATCTACTTTAGATTTATTAGTCAACTATACAAGCTGTCCGCCTATTTATTTGGCTTAACTGACTGAATAAATGTACTGAAATAGCCCAAATGTACCATTGGGTATCAATGTTAAGTGCCGTTGCTGACTAAGACTGAAAACTGTGAAGAATACAGGAAAATAGTCTCTAAATAATGTTCTGTGAGTTTATAATTCTGACTACAGAACAATGTAATATACGCCTATTTAGGAAAAGTTATGGAAGGAGGAGGGTGTAGCATTCAAAATGGCAGAATTATTTTAGTTATAAATTCAAACAGTCGTAGTGTCAAATGCGTGTTGGCCCTGATTTGCTGCTATATCAGCTGTCATTGTTCTGGGAAGGCTTTCACAATAATTGTGTCTATGTGCGAATTTGTGCCCATTCTGCCAAAAGAACATTTGTGAAGTCAGGCATTGATGTTGGACGAAATGGTTTGGCTTCCAGTCACAGATCCAATTCATCCAAAAGGTGTTGAGTAGGGTTGGGATCAAGGCTCTGTGCAGGCCACTCAAGTTCCTCCACACCTACCTCATCAAACCATGTCTTTATGGACCCCATTTTGTGCACAGGGGCACCGACATGCTGGAACAGGAAAGGGCATTTCCAAAACAATTGCCACAATGTTGGAAGCTCCCAATTGTCTAAAATGTCTTTGTATCCTGTAGCATTCAGATGACACTTGGATCTAAGGCGCTTAGTCCAAACCCAGTACCGGCATGCTTTACACCACTCCTGCCAATGCTTGCCATTGACATGTTGATGTGAGTTACTCAGCCATGGAAACCCATTTCGCCATGCTCACGATGCACAGTTTTTGTTCTGATGTTGCTTCCAGAGGCGGTTTGGAACCCTGTGGTGAGTAATGCGACAGATGATAGGCAATTTTTACATGCTACTTACCAGCGCCCTGCTCTATGACCATTTGCATGGTCTACCACTTCATGGCTAGGCTGTTGTTGCTTCTTGACACTTCCACTTCAATTATAGGACTTACAGTTTATGATGGCTCAGAGTGTTTTAACCATCTCAGCACACAGCCCCTTTCATCTCCTAATTACATAACTAGCTTCAACTGAAACAAAATGGCGGGTAATTAACTGAGCGAGGCAGTCTAATCTGCATGGGAGAAGCTCTACAAACTGGCTGACGATTGAGTGGGAAGAGAAAAACCCTCACGGATAAGTGGTATTGTTTTTTGTTATTTACAAGGATACCATAAGCTTTGGACGCTGTCATGTTTGCGGTTCTTCTGCCATGCTTAGTGGAACCACCATGTACTGACAAATTTATTCCATGTGTTTTTTTCTTGTTTTTCAGTAATGTGCTTCCTGTGGTTTATTTTCTATCACGATGAACCATACTAAATATGCTATTGTGTGAACTAGGAGATTGATATAATTTATGCTTTGTTTTGTACTATAATTTGGTGGCTTTCGGTATAATACATGTTCGTAAGTTACACATTGTTTTGTGATCATTTCTTTAGTGTTTAAAGTTTATGGGAAGTTATATGACTTTGTCATATGTCCTTTATATTGGAAAATGACTGATTTATGAGACCAATTCTCAAAAAAAGACTATAACGTATCTGGTAGGCATCCTACCTGGCAACCCTGACTAAAGCCGCAGTCCAGTCAAAACCGTTACATAAAATATTGCACTGCAGATGAGACAATAACAACAATAGGAGATATCTCAAGCTAACAATTGTGTGTATATGTGTGAATTGGAAGTTGCAGAATGGAATCAAAACCAGAAAATCTTTGGATCACTACCGTATCTGCCCATGAGGAGGAGGCACATTGTCATTCCCTGACTGGAATTCACAGTGCAATCCGTATTGATTCTAAATCAAATGAAGGAAATTGTAATGTGGACATCCTGAGCCTTGGGGGCTCTGAGTGCTCCATCTTTACCACAGATTACAGGAGACCTAACAAGCACCTATCTGATTGACATGGAACTATGTGGAACTTCTGTTTTATCCTTATCTCAGACTCCTGACTATGCTTCTGTGTTATCCCCTGAGGTCATTGTCTCAAATTCATGGGGACATAGTTGATATTTGCTGTGCACAACAACATTTTCACATTCTCAACAACTATCAATTCTGTGAAGAGCATAAGCAGAGCACTATGGAATTTTTCTATCTTCAGTTGTTGTTGGATAAGCTCTGGATAGCTAGACTGATGGTGAACATGAAGAGCAACTTTTGCCAGACCTCCCTCAAATTCCTTGGTCAAATTGTTTCATCTGAAGGCATACATGTGGATCCTGAAAAATCAAAGGCTGTACAAGACTTCCCTGTACCAGTCACCATCAAGGCCTTACAATGGTTCCTCGGGATGGCATGATGCTACCATCGTTTTGTTTTGTTCCAAACTTCTCACTAGTGAGCAAACCACTCAATGCATTAAAGCGAATAGGAGCAAGGTTTCGGTGAACAGCAGAATGCCAGACAAACTTTGAATCCTTGAAGCAATACCTGGTCAACCCTCCTGTTTTGGGTCACCCCAGCTTTGACAATTCTTTCATTGTCTATACTCATGCAAGTGATGCTGGCCTCTGCGCTGTTCTTTTCTAGCAAACAGGACTTGGCGCTGATGATTTGCTGGTATTTGCCTATCAAACAATTAACAGAGCGGAACGGAACTATTCCACCACCAAGCAAGAGTGCCTTGCACTTGTCTGGGCATTGGAAAAGTGGAGGTACTACTTGGAAGTCTATTACTTTACAGTGGTCACTGACCATTTCTCTCTTGTGTGGGTGTTCAAGACCAATTTGACTATCCTGGAAGAAAAAGGCTACAGAGTGGTGCTACTACCATACAGAGCACTCTACTAAGTGTGTATACCTGATCCACTACGGACTCTGTTGCTTCAACATTTCCATGAGGACCCACTAGCTGGTCATTTGGGCAGGTTCAAGACATACAAGTGCAAGCACTTCTGAAAAGTCCTATATCTGTCAGGTTTCTCAAATGTACAAACCAGCAGACTGGATTACTGTGGGTAAGTTGTAGCAAACCATAGTAACCTGACCTTGGGAAATGTTAGGGGTGGATTTGATGGGTCCATTTCCTAGAAGCACCATTCAGAATCTGTATATGCTTGTTTTTGTTGTCTTCCTATTCAAAGTATGTGAGACTGTTTGACATCCAGCAGGCAAGAGTGAAGACTGTTTCCAAAATCCTGACGAAAGATAGCACATCCTACCTGACCAGGGTTCACAGTATGTTTCTGATCTGTTTGAGGAAACCTGTCAGAAATGGAACCTAATACAGAAGTTGACCAGAACCTATCACCCACAGACCAACCTCACTGAGAGTGTCAATAGGACACTGAAGGCAATGGTTGTTTGCAAAATTGGGGCAAGCACCCTCATGGGTTTAGATTTGCCTTGATTTCTGCGGTGCAAATATCCACTGGAGTCACCAGCAGAGCTGATCCTTTGCTGATTTTGTACATTTGTCCACTAACCAAGAATGTATCAGTCTAAAATGTTAATGGTAGGATCATTTAAACAGTGAGAGACAGAATAACAACAAAAAGTCCAGAAAAACATATGTCAATAATAATGTTATAAATTGATTTGCATTTTAATGAGTGCAATAAGTATTTTCAATCCGAAAGATTTCTGGCTACCAGGTGTGTTTTATACAGAAAACGAGTTGAAATTTGGAGCACACTCTTAAAGGGAGTGCACCAAATCTCCGCTTGTTACCTGTATAAAAGACAACTGTCCACAGAAGCTATCAATCATTTAGATTCCAAACTCTCCACCATAAAATAAGGGTGACACACTCCCAGGAATGTTATACATGATGGAAAATTAGCTTCCCTTCATAAAAGTACGAACTGGAGGCGCGACAAGAAGACTGATCCAATGCCTCCTTGCGTATAGATACACTTTTACAATAAGGGCCATGTTAGCAGCCAACACTGATCTAATATCATTTGTGCAAACAGCACAGTAAACACACAAAGTGGAAACAATACTATTTAGACACCATTTACATATACACCATTTAGATTGTTCTAATGATTCTGAGTCCCACAGCCTTGTCTTTGTGTACAGTCTTTTCCCAGTGGTAAGCAAGCAGTTGGCAGGAGTAAAAAGGAAAAGAGTAGAAGGGAATAGGAGAAAGAAGGGGGAGACTTATCGACTTCCGGGACAGCTCTGAAATGGCCAGCCAGATGATGATGTCCCAGGGGGTGGGGGGTCAAGAGCCGGAGGGACCCCCTGAATCACTGTTGGGCATTCAGGAAGAAATATGGGGATGCATAGTCCATTAGAAATAGCCGCAACCTGTCATAGCCAAATCAGACATTTGGTTACATACAAGGACTTTATGAACTGAAATCTGCTATAATGAAATGTGACCCAATTGGCAGTAAGATGCTTAGAAACCATATGACATACAATATATTTGCATTAGCATATTAGGATAAGTCTTGGGTCATCTATCTTATTTTACACACGAAGTTACTTAACTCACAGTCCATGATTTATTCCAAAAATCTAGTCCTTATTCATCTCCTATGTTGCTTTTCTACATAGGAGTAGCCATTTAAACTTAAAATGCAGATAATAGCTTTGTGAACAGCGACAGCTGTTCGTCTTGCGCAATAGTCAGTTTGGTTAAACAATTGGGTGGTGTGTCCTGTGTGTGCGTCTGATGGTGATCATTCAACAATTGCCGTATAGTGTGGCTTGTGCTCTTAACCTAGCTTGTTTGAAATCCATTGTTTGTCATTGGAGGAATATACTGGTTATCAAAAACATGAGCTTGTACATTATTGGTGCCAGACTCCATATCTTTGGTGACGTGGTGCGAAGCATATAGGCAACGAAGAAGGATAAAGTATGTCTGGTTACATGCTAGAGACTCTTCTTTTCTGAAATACCAATTATTGCTGTGTTAAACCTAGTAAGGGTTTTAAATATCATGAATAGTTTTGTTCTAAGATGATGGAGTTGGAATTCGTTCTACAACACTGTGAAGAAAATGAATCGTTTTTTATTATAAAAACGGATTTTATCAAACAAAGCGATGCTTTGATATATCTCTTGGACCATCAAGATAAGATATCAGAAGAAGATTGCTCATTGTAGCACAACATTTTCTGCCAGATGCGGATCTAGCAACCCCAGTGCCTTAGAAAAGGTGTTGTGTGGATGTTGACTATACTCAAACACTTGCTTATGAGTTTGTTGTTTTTATAGCTACTTTGAATTGTATACTGCAGGTAGATGGAGATTCTACGCTTTCTGCACATATACAGTGGGGCAAAAAAGTATTTAGTCAGCCACCAACTGTGCAAGTTCTCCCACTTAAAAAGATGAGAGGCCTGTAATTTTCATCATAGGTACACTTCAACTACAAGAGACAAAATGAGAGGAAAAAAATCCAGAGAATGACATTGTAGGATTTTTTATGAATTTATTGGTAATTTCCTCAGTAAAATAAGTATTTGGTCACCTACAAACAAGCAAGATTTCTGGCTCTCACAGACCTGCAACTTCTTCTTTAAGAGGCTCCTCTGTCCTCCACTCTTTACCTGTATTAATGGCACCTGTTTGAACTTCTTATCAGTATAAAAGACACCAGTCCACAACCTCAAACAGTCACACTCCAAACTCCACTATGGCCAAGACCAAAGAGCTGTCAAAGGACACCAGAAACAAAATTGTAGACCTGCACCAGGCTGGGTAGACTGAATCTGCAATAAGTAAGCAGCTTGGTGTGAAGAAATCAACTGTGGGAGCAATTATAAGAAAATGGAAGACATACAAGACCACTGATAATCTCCCTCGATCCGGGGCTCCACGCAAGATCTCACCCTGTTGGGTCAATGATCACAAGAACGGTGAGCAAAAATCCCAGAACCACACGGGGGGACCTAGTGAATGACCTGCAGAGAGCTGGGACCAAAGTAACAAAGGCTACCATCAGTAACACACTACGCCGCCAGGGACTCAAATCCTGCAGTGCCAGACGTGTCCCCCTGCTTAAGCCAGTACATGTCCAGGCCCGTCGAGGTTTGCTGGAGAGCATTTGGATGATCCAGAAGAGGATTGGGAGAATGTCATATGGTCAGATGAAACCAAAATAGAACTTTTTGGTAAAAACTCAACTCGTCGTGTTTGGAGGAGAAAGAATGCTGAGTTGCATCCAAAGAACACCATACCTACTGTGAAGCATGGGGGTGGAAACATCATGCTTTGGGGCTGTTTTTCTTCAAAGGGACCAGGACGAATGATCTGTGTAAAGGAAAGAATGAATGGGGCCATGTATCGTGAGATTTTGAGTGAAAACCTCCTTCCATCAGCAAGGGCATTGAAGATGAAACAAGGCTGGGTCTTTCAGCATGAAAATTATCCCAAACGCACCGCCTGGGCAACGAAGGAGTGGCTTTGTAAGAAGCATTTCAAGGTCCTGGAGTGGCCTAGCCAGTCACCAGATCTCATCCCCATAGAAAATCTTTGGAGGGAGTTGAAAGTCCGTGTTGCCCATTGACAGCCCCAAATCATCACTGCTCTAGAGGAGATCTGCATGGAGGAATGGGCCAAAATACCAGCAACAGTGTTTGAAAACCTTGTGAAGTCTTACAGAAAACGTTTGACCTCTGTCATTGCCAACAAAGGGTATATAACACAGTATTGAGATTAACTTTTGTTATTGACCAAATACTTATTTTCCACCATAATTTACCAATAAATTCATAAAAAATCCTAAAATGTGATTTTCTGGATTTTTCCAGAAGGGAACATCCAGCTTCTTATCAGTGCACAGATCAAAAACCAACATCCATGATGGTATGGAGGTGCATCAGTACACATGGCATGGGAGAATTACACATCTGTGGAGGCACTGTTAATGCTGAACAATATATACAGGTTTTGGAGCAGCACATGCTGCAATCCAAATGTTTTTTTCAGGGAAGGCCTTGCTTATTTCAGCAAGGCAATGCCAAACCACATTCTGCACATATCAAAACAGCATGACTCTGTAGTCAGAGTCGATGTCTGGAATCTAGACCTGCCACCCATTGAAAACATTTGGTACCCATTGAAAAATTATGTTAAAGAAAATACGACAAAGGAGACCCCAAACTGTTGAGCAGCAGAAATCAAGCATGAATGGGACCACATTCTACGTTCACAACTACAAGCAGTCGGTCTCCTAAATTCCCAAATGCTAAGTGTTGTTAAGATGTAATGCAACAGTGCCAACTTGTTGAAACTTGTTGCTGGCATCAAATTCAAAGTGTATTTTTCCTTAAACAAGCAGCAATCAAGTTTATTTATATAGCAAAATTTATACATAGAAGCAATTCAATGTGCTTTACAGTAAAAAAAAAACACAAAATGCAATAGAATTATAAGAGTCAGATTGTTACACTTGTCTAGCTCAGCTGTCTTAAAGTGGGACTGCATGAACTTCAACACCCCGGTATCTCAATCCTCGCATTCCGGTGATAGGATGAACCCATCATTACCTATGCGAAATAATAATTGCATCAATGTCTTATTTGGCTCTCTCCAGGGGGACATTTATGCCATGTCTGTACATGCATTGTATATTCACCCTCAATGAATTACAGTTACCATAACTGTTCACCATTACCACCCCGGTATCTCAATCCTCGCGCTCCAGCACTTGGATAAACTTGTCAATCCTTTTGTGAGAAAATACAATAGAACAATAGAATTTCTCAGTTTCAACATTTCATATGTTGTCTTTGTACTTATTTCAATTAAATATAGGGATGCATTTTTTGGATTTTATGCAGCGTCCCAACTTTTTTGGAAACTGGTTGTATCTGAGAGCAGGACACTGAGAACGAACAAACTGATTTGGAAATATTATTCTGACTGTGTGGTGTGTACTTTATGGTAAAATTCACTTTGTCATGATGGATGGATGTGTTCTACACAAGATAACCCAAAGCACCTAATTGCAGTTTTGGTGAGCTGGAGTACATAACATACACAAATAAAAATTTATATATTTGTATTTGAGCTACACATTGTATTTGCAAAAGGAATAGTGCCATATATTGCTGTATCAATGTTTTCCCCCATCCCTACTGAACACCAATATCTTTATTTTTCCTCTTCATTCTACTCTCTAGCATCTTTTCTTCACTATCCTCTTTCACCTGTCTTATCCTTTCTCGTCTTCTCCCTTCGTTAGGTCCAGAGCCGGTGCTCCTGTTCGCTAACCGTATAGATATTCGCCAGGTGTTGCCCCACCGTTCAGAGTACACACTCTTGCTCAACAACCTGGAGAATGCCATCGCTCTGGACTTTCACCATAACCAGGAGCTTGTTTTTTGGTCTGATGTCACACTTGACCGCATCATGAAGGCCAACCTGAATGGGAGCAATGTGGAGGAAGTGGTTTCCACTGGCTTAGAGAGCCCAGGTATGACAAAAATATATTTAGTGGTTCGATAGAACACACACGCAGATTTCTTTTTAATGTAGAGGAGCAGGTTTTTACTGGCCTGGCTAGCCCAGATAAACAAACATGTGGTTTTAATTTGGTCAACTCCAATGTTTTTACTGGTGAAGAAGGCACTAAGGTGGTGAACATAATCAAGGAGGCATGGCCAAGGGAGAAGTTATAGGTGAAATTCGCCATTCACCCTGTACACGTTTTATATTCCACTCCCTATATAAATAATGTTTAAAACTATATTTTGAATTTCTAAAATGTCTTAATTGAGCTAATGGAAATGTTTGTATATTTAGAGCAGATTTCCTGCAATTCTAAACTTATTTTTTACATGGACCTGAAAATTATGTCAATGCGAACAATGCTCACAAAACATTTCAGAAGTCGATCCTATGTAATTGTTGTTGCTGCAAAATATTCGTTCAAATGCCCATTTATGAAATTTCATGCCTATTTTGATATTCACGACCTAAGATAATATTTACATTTGGGAGACACTGTCATACAGAGTGACTCATAAATAGACTGATGAGTAGATTTCATGCAAAGGCCAATTCTTAATTGAAATATGCAACTCAAAGCAGCTCTGTCATTTTAAAATGTATGATGTGAAAATCTGGCATGGATTGACCAGGTGAAATTCATTACAAAACAACTTGTTCAGCTGTCAATGCCTATTCAGAGTAACCTATGTCCAAAAGGCTTCTTCTAGAGAGAAAACCACCAGGTCTGATTGCTAGCTGCCACATTTTCTCAGTCTAGGAAACTCCTCAGACTATTATTCAAGACATTTCTGTTGAGGTTGAGAGCCAGATTTGCAGCCTTGCATTTCTTATGTACATTTAGCACCTATCTTGTATGTGGTTTGTTTCTGTGCATTTTAAACAAAAGCTAAAAAAGGACTGGTTTGCTACCTGCCATCACATCTTAAGAAAAACACATTATGGTTTCTACCTAGAAAATGATTTAGACTACCAATTATTCAAGCCATTGGAGTAGCAGCTCAAAGACTAGGAGTTAGTCCACTGATGACAACCATTGGGAAAATGTATGCACATATTCCTCTGCATATCAAAGCAGTAGTTCTTTTTGATGGATTTCTACTGATTAATTTGATAATTTTGAAAACAATTGCTACTGATTAATTTGATATTTTGGTGGACATGTAAATCAAATGCACAATACGCTTGATTGATTGTTGAGCTCTTACCTCTGCGTATTAGCGCTACAACCAACCTTCTATTGTAGCTAGTACTAACATGTAGCTATATCGTACTAGTCGCTGTATTGACATTGAGGTTTTTGAGATCACATTAGCTATCAAAAAGGCTTGAATAACTTCTAATGGAAAAATGCTTTTATTTGTTAAGTCCAGCTTTAATGCATGGGAGATAAAAGCCTGAAACCTAAAAAATTATAATATTGTATTGCTCAGCTTCTCAGTTTTTTCACCAATATTAGTACATTAACTGGATTGTGTTTTTTCTGGCATTGTTGGCACTGCCACCAATTTTCCTTAGTTTCCTTAGTAGTGGTGTTTAATAAACATGATCTCTGCTCTGTCTCTAGGTGGTTTAGCAATTGACTGGATCCATGATAAGCTATATTGGACAGACTCAGGGACGTCCCGTATTGAGGTGGCAAATCTTGATGGAACTCACCGCAAGGTCCTGCTATGGCAGAACATGGAGAAACCAAGAGCTATTGCATTGCACCCTATAGAAGGGTAAGAAGGAACATATCTTCTCCACTTCTCCACATAATTACTGTAATCAAACACTAATTGCTTTTACATAGGTAAATTACACATAGGTAAATATATACAAAATAATGGCAACACCACAGCAAAACGGACTATTACTTCGAAGTAATTAAATCACAATTTTGGAGAGTTTTGCATTGGGAAAAAGCCAAAGGATACATTTTAAACATGGTGGGGGATCCATAATGGTATTGGTCGCCATATCTTGGTAGTCATTGTGTCCGATTATTGCTCTGCATAGTCGTTTAATGGCCAAGGAGCATGTAGACATTTTACAGGACCAGGTGCACCATATAGTTCAAACGCTGTTCCTGCATAATGTTTCAGTATTCCTGCATGATTTCTGCCTCCTTCATTTCATCATCAACAATGGTGCAATATCCCATTATATTGGTGGGTTGCGCACATGAGATTTGAATAACTGGAAACAGGGCAGAAAATTTGACTTCAGTCAGTTAAATTTCTTTTAAGTAGTTTTAAAAATTTTGTTTGACTGAGCTTCTGTGACATGCCAGATGGGTTGTGTTTGCAATCATTGAGCTATTGCATTTTTCCATTGCAGAAGTAAAAAAGTATTGATCCTAGCTCTGGAACATGCGTGTCCTATAATGCAGTATATACGTTTTCGTATATATCAAACTCACCTAATTTTTCCAACATTCATTTTGTTATATTGCTTTAGTTGTTTACACTAAAGCTGAGTGTTTGTAAAAGTTATATTACTGTTAATTTAATAATATAACCAAAAGAAAATATAAGTTGCCTGAGTTTTTCCACTCTCACGACAACAACAATCTAGCCCTAAGTTTTCCTGACTTTCCACTTGTCACAGCAAGATCTATTGGACAGACTGGGGTAATACTCCTCGTATCGAGTATGCCAACATGGATGGTTCCAACCGCCGCATCATCGCAGACACACACCTGTTCTGGCCCAATGGGCTGACCATTGACTATGCCGGTCAGCGAATGTACTGGGTGGACGCCAAGCATCATGTCATCGAGAGGGCTGACCTTGATGGACGGAACCGTAAGGCTGTCATTAGCCAAGGTAAGGACATCAGGGACAGATGCAGATGCACACACAACCTATGTTTGAGAATGTTCTTGTCTACTACTTCATGAAACGGTATGCTGTGAAACAAAAGTGTTTTTCAAAATGTATGCAGTGCAGCAAGCATCAACATTCTAGGTTCTTCAAGTTTGGTGTTTGTTAAAACACTTTCTAACAACTACTGATGTAAAAATAGCTTTAGAAAATACATTTCATTGTCTCCCTATTGGAAACTTAGGTTACCTTTATCAATGGAAAAAAATCTCCAAAACTAACAATGACTGAAATAACTGGCCAAGACATAAAACCCTGTCAACTAGACAATGTGGGGTTAGAATACAAAGAGGGAGAGGAGATGAAAGTTCAGCTTGCTTTGTGACTGATCACGTTGTTACTGTTTACTGGGGTACACAGGTATGGACACAAACTAAGACTGTAAAATTATTAAAAGCAGTATGTCAATCCCTCCCAAGGAAATGTAAAATATTTGTGTTAAATGAGCACTTAAAATCTTCCAATCTGGTGAAGAACTGGTTTTGGGAACTGAATGGTGTAGTAAAAGGGTTAGGCAGTAACCATGATCCGTGTTGATGCATTAACTTTGACAGCCCTAACCCAAACATTCACTTGAACTCACGCATACACTCAGTCTAGGAGATGTAGTGCACATTAGCAAACGGAGAGGTAACTAATGTCAGTAAAAGGTGAAATTGTATAAATGTATTGGAAAAAATACATTTCCAAAATACAAAATAATATATTGAAAAAATCTTTTTATTATTTTGTTTGTTTCAAATCGGTCAATAAAGTAAATAAAAACATCTCGCTAAACAACACCTCACTATTTTCTGTCCTAAAAGAGTTTATAGAAGCACTTCAAGAAAAATGATTTAATGATGGAAGCCAGATCTTTTGGCTGTAGTTACAGTGAAACACACCCATTTAGGTCCTCATTTTGACAGTTCTTTGCAAGTGGCATATTTTCAGTGGGTTTTATTACAATATGTAGCTTATTACTGCCTCTCTGTTTCCAGACAACCATTGCATTTTTTACATAAAAGCATCCAAAAGAGAAATGGGGCGCATAAGTGCAGTAGATAAACCTATACCCACCTGTAAAATGTATATATATTTTTATCTAAACTAAGGGAGCCTTTCCGCTCCTCCATAAGCTCCCTCCCTCCTATGCTCTTGACTGATTGCCTGTAGATTAAATGGGTAGAATAATATTTTGTGAAACACTTATTTATTTTAGTGCATGGATTTATGAGTTTCCTTTCTTGATTTACACAGACAAAATTGGAAAAATACACACAAACATAAGGACGGCAAGACACAGGAGAGATAAAAGAACAATTGAAGGTGAGGCGATGGAGGGGAGAGATAGCAGATACTGTCAAGGAAGAGTAGTGGAAAGTGAAGCGACACTAGGTTTAGCCAATGCAATGATCTTTTTGGTAGAAACTGATTTTATACTGTATGTTAATAACGTTTGTGTGGGAAACGACATTCGTAAGGACATCTTACATCCGGCCGCAGCGTTACCACGCTACGCCTGTGCTACTGACCCAGTTACTCAGCTGTATCGACAGAGGCCTGTTTATTCTGAAATGTAGTCCTCCACACAACCAATCGTCATCCTTATTACATAAATGCAACTTGCACTATGCTTGAAAAGGCAAAAAAATTACAACATTTACAACTATAGAAAACATAAAAAGATCATAACATAAATTGTTAATCATTATTACAAGTTACAGTTAACAATAGCAAAGATTACTTAGTCAAATACAAAACTTATAAAAATATATACAAAAATGCACACACTAAAATGTTTTTAAATTTATTTGATGACATTTTTACATCAGCAGTTGTCAAAACTTGCTTTTACTGATCATTCAGGTGAATAGCAGTTCAGTAAATGTGTCTCCATAGTCTTTAACCAGAATCTTGATCAGCTGTAGAGCCAGGTGCATAGGGACAAGGACAACTGTGTGGGGTGTGGCAGCAGGGATCATCAGACCACAACTTAAACTGCAACACAACTAGGAGGACATTGGACAGGGACAGCTAGAAATCATTTGGCCAGGTAATATTGAGGCATGGTCCAAGGGTGGATGTCCTTAGGTTAAACAGGACATTAGGAACATTTGAGAGAGCACTTCTTGGATTCAAAGGGTTAACTGAACACTATTTGGTCGGACCCTTCTTCCATACACTAACATAAGCAATAATATAGCAGTGTAAATCTTTGGACTGAGACACATACACAAGTAATAATTCAAATCAAATTGTATTTCGTTTATATTATAGAAAAGTCTAATGATGCTGTAGGAAATCTACAAGATTGTCCTAGGAAAGCACATTGCATCTTCAGTCTGAGTATGTAGACAGCTATGCTGTTGTACGTATGCCATGAATAGATTCAGTTCTCTTCTGCTGCAAATGTCCCCGCTGAAGTTATAGAATTTGCGTAGAATTGTGTTTCTCTAAAATATTTTTTTGATGTCAAGCCTAAATTATGTTATCGAGAACAAGTTAGTGGTTCTGAAATCTAGGAAAAGCTTATAACATGAAATGGGAAATATAGAAAGCGTGTTTGATCTCCAGGTTTATCGGTGCCGATTTATCGGTGCCGATAGAACGTTTCACAAGCTATTGCTTTCAACAGAACTTTGCTCCAAAAATGGGCAATGGCTGTGCAAATAGACTGAATAGACTAATATTGTGTGACCTACAGTGGATATAAAAGCTCCACACCCCCCTGTTAGAATGCCAGGTGATGTAAAAGAATGTCAGTAAATCATACCAGAACTTTTTCCACCTTTAATGTGACCTATAATGTGAACAATTCAATTGAAAACAAACTGAAAATATGAAAATATGAAAAATAGAAACCTAACAGTTATCTGGTTGCATTAGTGTGCACACCCTGTTATACCTGGGGATGTAGCTGTGTTCAGAATTAACCAATCAAACTACTACTCATATTAAATAGAAGTCATTACACCTGCCATCATTTAAAGTGACTCTGATTAATCACAAATAAAGTTCAGTTGTTCTACTTTCCTTAGTTGCATCTAAGAGAAAAAGCCATGGTCCACATAGAGCTTCCAAGGCATCAGAGGGATCTCATTGTAGAAAGATATCAGACAGGAGAAGGCTACAAAATAATAAAAATATACCATGGATCTCTGTGAAGACAGTCATCATCAAGTTGAGAAAATATGTCAGAACAGAGACATTTCCAAAAACTGGATGTCCCTCCAAAATGTATTAAAAGACTAGAAGAAAACTGGTTGCAGAATTTCTGGCAAGTACTGGCTGTGTGCTACATGTGACAACAATCTCCTGTATTCTTCTTATGAATGGGCCAGGGGATAGGGTGGCAAGACAGAAGTATTTTCTTACAAAGAAAAACATCCAAGCCCGGCTGAAGTTTGCAAAAACAAACAACATGTTTCCCAAAAGCATGTTGGAAAATGTGTTATGGTCTGATGAAACCAACTTTTTGGCCATAATTTCAAAGGTATGTTTGGTGCAAAAACAACACGGCACATCACCCAAAGAACACTATACCCACAGTGAAGCATGTTGGTCGCAGCATCATGCTGAAGAAAAAATCATGGGGCTGTTTTTCTTTAGCTGGAACCGGGGCCTTTGTCAGGGTGGAAGGGATTATGAACAGTTCCAAATATCAGGCAATTTTGGCCCAAAACTTTCAGGCGTCCATTAGAAAGCTGAAGATGAAGTTTACCTTTCAGCACAACAACGACCCAAAGCACACATCCAAATCCACTAAAGCATGGCTTCACCAGAAGAAGACTAATGTTTCGGAATGGCCCAGCCAAAGCCCAGACCTGAATCCAATTGAACATCTGGGGGGGTGATCTGAAGAGGGCTGTGCACAGATGTCCTTACAATTTGACCGATTTGGAGAGCTTTTGCTAAGATTAGGCAAAAATTGCCATGTCAAGATGTGCCATGCTAATAGACTCCTACCCCAAAAGACTGAGTGCTACAATAAAATAAAAAAATGCTTCAACAAGTATTATTTCAAATGTTTCCCCCTCAAAGATTTCTGTTTGTTTATCAATTGAATTGTTCACGTTAAGGGTCACATTAAAGGTGGAAAAAGTTCTAACATGATTTATCTTTGTCTAATTCTTTTGCATCAACCAACACCTGGCATTTTAACAAGAGTGTATAGACTTTTATATATATATATATATATATATATATATATATATATATATATATATATATATATATATATAGACAGACCTCTGTGATAGACCACTTTAGAATATACAGTGGGGAGAACAAGTATTTGATACACTGCTGATTTTGCAGGTTTTCCTACTTACAAAGCATGTAGAGGTCTGTAATTTCTATCATAGGTACACTTCAACTGTGAGAGACGGAATCTAAAACAAAAATCCAGAAAAACACATTATCTTCTTCATCTTCATCCGCTTATCCATTGTCGGGTCACTGGGGCAGCAGCTCCAGCAGGGGACCCCAAACTTACCTTTCCTGAGCTACATTTGCCAGCTCCAACTGGGGGATCCTGAGGCGTTCCCAGGCCTAATCCTGGGCCTACACCGAGGTCTCCTCCCAGCTGGACGTGCCTGGAACACCTCCCTAGGGAGAGGTCCTGGGGGCATCCTTAGCAGATGCCCGAACCACCTCAACTGGCTCCTTTCAATGCATAGGAGCAGCGGCTCTACTCCAGGTTCCTCACGGATGCTGTGTAGTTCTGGGCTGTTCCCTCACCTTCCTCATGATCATTGATGCCCCACGAGGTGAGATCTTGCATGGAGCCCTAGCACGAGGGAGATACACCGTCATCTTGAACTTCTTCCATTTTCTAATAATTGCGCCAACAGCTGTTGCCTTCTCACCAAGCTGCTTTCCTATTGTCCTGTAGCCCATCCCAGCCTTGTGCAGGTTTACAATTTTTATCCCTGATGTCCTTACACAGCTCTCTGGTCTTGGCCGTTGTGGAGAGGTTGGAGTCTGATTGAGTGTGTGGACAGGGGTCTTTTATACAGGTAACGAGTTCAAACAGTTGCCGTTAATACAGATAATGAGTGGAGAACAGGAGGGCTTCTTAAAGAAAAACTAACAGGTGTGAGAGCTGGAATTCTTACTGGTTGATAGGTGATCAAATACTTATGTCATGCAATAAAATGCAAATTAATTATTAAAAAATTGTACAATGTGTTTTTCAGATTATAAAAAAAATTCCGTCTCTCACAGTTGAAGTGTACCTACGGTAAAAATTACAGACCTCTACATGCTTTGTAAGTAGGAAAACCTGCAAAATCAGCAGTGTATCAAATACTTGTTCTCCCTGTAGATATTTAGTTCAGCAGTTTTCCTGTTTCAAATTACCGTAGGTCAAAGATTGTTCATTTCTGACCATGTTCTTTTTCATGGAGTGCGAGGGTGGTATCGGCCAATAAATCTGCTTTTTTCTGCTCCATCCTATCATTATTACATCAACCTTTAAAAATCTATCTGTGGACCTGAGCTATAGTTGTGATTGCTAGATGTCACGGCCTTGTCCACTGTAGATTCTTGTCGGTTGGAGTTGTTTGAAGAGAGAAGGGGTGGGGGCGGGGCACGGTGGGGTGTAGAGGGTACTTGTCTAGCTTTTGGAATAAAAGCCAGTAATTGGGCCTGTCCATTCATCAGGCCCCTGTTTGGTCAGACAACAGCCAGGACAAATGGAGTGTGTGCGCGTACTGCTTTACTTGTGACCCAAGGCCAGTCATGGCTAGTCCATTTTGCCAGTCCATAGCTATATATATATTGCTATTCAGGCTTGGGGTTATTGTAATGGGTTTAATAGGGTTTCAGAAGGTTAAGGTTTATGGTTTGAGTTAGAATTTTTCATGGAAATCAGTTGTGATCCAAAAGAAATCCTCCCAAGAATAGTAAAACAAGCGTGTGAATGTATGTGTTTGTGAGTAAGTGCATGTTTGAACTTTTGCAAAACATTTGGAGTCATGCCAGCCACCCTTCCTATCCTGGGTATCTGGTGTGTGGTGTGGATGACACCCTTTGAGCACACCTGTGCACCTTCAGGGATGAAGTGGGGCGGGTAATATCTGAGACAATAAGAGACAGGAATTCAGAGGGAGGAATGCTATTGGGATATGGAGAGATGTGGGCTTTTATAATTGTGAGGGGGTGGTTAAAACAGAGACAGATAAAGACACAAAAGGGAGGAAAATGGGAAGAGCAGGAGTGTAGGTGAGGTTGCATGTGGGTGGCGGCTAGACCCTCATAGAAGGTACCCTGTTTCCTTACAGCTGCAGGCCCAGCTGTCCTTTAGCCCAGATGTAGAAAAAAGACAGAACAGAGAGAGGGCCCTCATACCACCTGATAGGTAGTTGCTCTTGAATGAGGGAGAGGGTCAACTGAACTCACCGAACTACACACTTCAAGTAAACATCACAAAATGCTCTGACACACACAGACAGACACAAGTATCAACTTACACACACCCTGAGAAAAAGAAATCTAGAGACTTTTTTGTATAGAAAGCCACAAAGAGAAAAGAGAAAGACCAAAACAGAAAGCGAGAGAACCAGACCCAAAAATATGTCCTTTCCCTGAAGTTACTGTTATTTACTTGTGTGTTATGATACACATTAATATGTATCTATATACTATATTTATTTCCAGGTAGTAAAAGAAACACACAAATACACATTAACATACTGAGAGTTAACAAGCCAAAGGATCTGGCTATGGCTGGGCACTGTGGAGCCGGTGGGCATGACTTTTAACTACAGTTAACCGACCCCATTTGCTATCAATTTCATTGACTCTCCTATTTTGAGGTTATGAGGTTATTAGACTCTCATACGTAGAAGAGTCATTACAGGAATAAAATGGCTAGTCCGTTTACGCCGCTATTAGTGCAGATAACATTTTAATCAAAATCATTACAGAGAGGGAGAATCTGCTCCGAATGCCCAATACAGGGCTTGAAATAGCAATCCTCTGAATACAATGAACGCTTTGTTATCATCACCCTACTGCTTCAGGTTGCGTTTCCACCAAAGCATAGGCTGTTCTAATAGTGGAATTAACATACAACTTACATACTGCAGATCTCCCATGATTAATGTTTGTAGATTAACATCCCTAGCAATCTTGAACACTTTATGCCGTTTCCTATTCATGTAGCCTCTTATGCATTTGGTTGAATTTTGAAAACAATTGTGATGGAAATTCCATCGATAGACACTCAAAGGAGTAAGACAGAGACAAAATTCTCTTGGCACAATTAGTATTTTATTTGCAAATAGAGAGACGCGTCAAATGCTTACAGAATAATCATTCGAGGAACCTCTGAGGACATTACATTTACAGCTCGTATTTATAACAGTCAAAGGGGTGTGGTATAATGCTGCACCTCTGTGCTAACTCAATAGAATACATTCCTTTTGTTCTATTACCACCTAGGCCTGACACGTTGACCCGCTAGCATATGAATTCGAGACACCAGGGTAAGTAGCCAAAGGACGAGCCCCCAATTGTGATGGAAATTCCATCGATAGACACTCAAAGGAGTAAGACAGAGACAAAATTCTCTTGGCACAATTAGTAGTTTATTTGCAAATAGAGAGACTCCTCAAATGATTATTCGGTAAGCATTTGACGCGTCTCTCTATTTGCAAATAAACTACTAATTGTGCCAAGAGAATTTTGTCTCTGTCTTACTCCTTTGAGTGTCTATCGATGGAATTTCCATCACACAATTAATAGGGACACAAGTATTTGGTTGGCTATTTGTTTTATACAGTAGCCTAACGTAGCAGTTGTTGTACTTGGTACCTTAAACATGAGAACAATAATAGACAGTATAACTACTGTATGGGAACAACAACCTTCTATTTTTACATACATAGTATTCTATTTTACATACATAATTATTGTAGTTTATTGACAAAACATTTGTGTCGTGTGTGTGTGTGTGTGTGTGTGTGTGTGTGTGTGTGTGTGTGTGTGTGTGTGTGTATATATATATATATATATATATATTTGTAATGTAGTTGTGAAGTGCCCAAAAAAGCATTTCATTTTCACTAGTACAACCCCCCTTCCCAAATGTGCTAGTGCAACATTTATCTCCCGAGCTGAAAATGAATCCCACTCCAGCCCTGCTAATGGCTAGCACTAACTCCCCTAGCTAATGGCATCAGGTGGCAAATGAGAAACAAACAAACACCAAAAAAGGGACACTGTCCTCTGCCTGAAACCTTTGCTCTGATCGGCAAACTGGGTATTAACAGTGTTTGTGAGCTAATAAAGGCTGGCTATATAGAAAATCATGTTGACAGAAAATCTAACCTGATTCGTCTTTATTGGTGATCAAATATTTTCCAAATTTTTGTCATCAGATTGGTTTCATTTATGGAAATACAACTTTTTTTATCTGGGCAAAAATGAATTTTTGTGTTACTTGAGTAGGGGTGGTGTCCTGCTTTGTAGCTCAGTTGATTCCCAGCTAGTTTTGATTCCCATGGAGGGCCAGTAAAAAACACAGATTTGTCCTAAACGTGCCCCAGTGGTGGCTTAAAATCAGTGTTCACATTACTGCTACCGGTTTTCTTATTTCTTTGAGTAATAACTGTGACAACTTATTTTGTGTTGTTCTTGTGTATGAAAGGTAAATGTAATAAGCTTCATGAAAAATAGATACTTTACTCTCTAGCTCACTCTCTGTATCCCTGTTTCTGCTATTTAGGATTACCCCATCCATTTGCCATCACAGTATTTGAGGATAGCTTGTACTGGACAGACTGGCACACCAAGAGCATCAACAGTGCCAACAAGTTCACGGGCAAGAACCAGGAGATCATCAGAAACAAGTTGCACTTCCCAATGGATATACACACACTACACCCGCAGAGACAGCCCGCAGGTCAATCGGAAACACAGACACAAACACACACAGACCAGAATACACAAACTGAAACACATACCTCCATAAGGGGCACTAGGTCAGTAACACAATCACATCCTCATTTACTCACGTATTTATTGCTTTTAATCTGTCCCCCATTTTTTACCCTTTAGGAGGGCGTAACCGATGTGGGTCCAACAATGGCGGCTGCAGCCACCTCTGTCTCCCTAGTAACAAGACTTACACCTGTGCTTGCCCTACAGGATTTAAAAAGGTGAACCAGCATAACTGTGCCCTGAGTAAGTATACCTACTTCCTATTTGAACACACCCTAGGTAGGATCCCATATTTAGTTGACATTAATATGATGATTAACAGTGAATTTAGAAAGTTATATTGAAAGACTCAGTGTTTCATTAGTCATTTTTTTGTCTAGTTAGAAGATTTTAAAAGTGTGCATTAGTTTAGCTGTGTCACAGTTGTCCAGACCAGCATACTTCAAATGCCAAATGCATTGCTTCATTCTAAATGGTAAGTTAGTGTGGGTACTTGGACAAAAACCTTGGTTGTATGCTGTTGTGATGTGCTGTGTTATGTTGTTTTGACCCTGTTGTTAAACCTAGAGCACTGACAGAAGACCTTTGGTCTTTGATTAGGTCTTGACAAGTTCCTGCTTTTTGCCCGAAGGACGGACATCCGACGAATCAGCTTTGACACAGAGGACATGTCAGATGATGTCATCCCACTGGCTGATGTACGCAATGGCGTGGCACTGGACTGGAACGCTGAGGAGGGTTTCATCTATTGGACCGACGTCACCACTGACTCCATCAACCGGGCCCAATGGGATGGCTCCAAACAGGAGGTCAATGCCACCCCCCATTTTTTTATGTAGTTTCTTTGCTGGTGATATAATCCAAAGCCACTTTTTGGACAATGGAAGGTGCTTTGAATTATTAAAGATATAATTTTTTGGTATTGTCTCTGTTAGATGGTGGTGGACACAAGTTTGGAAAGTCCAGCTGGTTTGGCTATTGACTGGGTGACCAACAAACTCTACTGGACTGACGCAGGTAAGAAAGCTTACCTGTGTTGTAGATTGAGCCACTACTATATAATCATTTCAATCATCAGTTTCTAACAGTGTGAATCAAGTTATCTTTTAGAGCTGTAAGTAGACTGCCAGGAGGTCTTTATGGACCAAAGCTTTCCATGTTTGCACATACTGTTTGCTATATGCTATTTTTGGACATAGATCTGGTGGGAGCACTAATGTGTGTGTGTTTTGATTTGTCGTCAATGTATTTGTGTATGCATGTATGTGAGATCAGGTACAGATCGAATTGAGGTGTCTAATGCCGATGGTAGCGTACGCACAGTTCTAATCTGGGAGAATCTGGACCGACCTAGGGACATCGTGGTTGATCCTATTGGAGGGTGAGTCAGGGTTTAAGGGTTAATATCGAATATGTCAAGGGTTAGTAGTGTGTAAAAATTTAACCTAGAGGCATTCTGCTGCATGATCACAGATCCACCACTCGCTAAAACCATCTCTGCAAAATCCAACACTGGCTCAAACTTATTTTACTGTTTTGTAATTTCCTTCTAGTTTTTGAGCACTGGAACAGCTTTGTCACCTCCAACCATCAATGCTGGAGGAATGAACACAGACATTCATTTCAGTTTGGGTTGATAGGTCCTTTCCATACATATGGAACACAAAATAAACAAGGTTAACAGATAAACCAATCAAAATGTCATCTGGGTAATCATTTGCGATAGATGCGTTGCCATATATCAGAGACTCGTTGTTGACTAGCTAACAAACACGGGTCTGTTTTTGTGCTAGCTAGTGCTAGCTGAAACCATAATGTGCATACTTTGACCTGTTTGCAAAAGGCTAAATCTAGCTAAAAGGCAATATAATTGCTTCTTTCGAGCAATACTCACTTATACAATAGGTTTGGTCAAATAACCCACACTGCATGTTTTTTTGTTTTTGTTTTTTAGCAGAGAACACCAGGTCTTAACCCTATTTTCCAGCAGTAAATGGAATCAAGGAGTCTCTGCTCGGAAACAACTTAGCTAGCTAACATTAGCTTATTGTCTCTGCTAAATACTTGAAACCTTCCTAAAACATGCACTAAATGAGGTAATGTAACCTACTTGCCAAGTAGAAAGGTAGAGATTTAATAATATTTAAAGCATTTATGGGGTTTCAGCATTTAAGTTACTACTAGCCACCTCTGCATCACTTTTCATACAGCCTTCAGGACTCACTGTCTAATAAATGCCAATTTCACCCTCATTTTTCTCTGTGCTTTGTCTTATGCTCGTGTTGCTTCCACATATTTGTTTCTGGAGCACACGCTGTACATGAACCCAAACAAAGCTTTTCATTGGCCTTCACTTCACACACCTTCACGGAAGTACACGCCTATGAACATCCCAATCTTTTACATTTTACAATGGAGATAAACAGTCCAGTTTATGTTAACTAATGATATGTAGGGGTTATTATCAAATAAGAAAAATTAAAAAAAGGTGATTTACTTGGAAACCAAAGGATGTGCAATGTGTGAGCATCCCTCTGAAGATTGGGATCAATATTTTGTGAAAACTAAAAGTGTGTGCAAGCTGATGCTCTATGTTGGGAATAATCTAGCATCAAAATGACATGTATCAGTCAAATTCTGATAAAGCTATTGAAATTTAGAGTTTTCAAATGCTTTCCTAAAATTGTGTGGGTGCTTAACTGGGAAACCAGTGGGGAGAACAAGTATTTGATACACTGCTGATATTGCAGGTTTTCCTACTTACAAAGCATGTAGAGGTCTGTGATTTTTACCATAGGTGCACTTCAACTGTCCAGAAAGACACATTGTAAGATTTCTTTATTATTAATTTGTATTTTATTGCATGACATAAGTATTTGATCACCTATCAACCAATAAGAATTCCAGCTCTCACAGACCTGTTAGTTTTTCTTTAAGAAGACTTCCTGTTCTCCACTCATTACCAGTATTAACTACAACTGTTTCAACTGTTTTGTTACCTGTATAAAAGACACCTCTCCAAACACTCAATCAAACAGACTCCAACCTCACCACAATGGCCAAGACTAGAGAGCTGTGTAAGTACATCAGGGATAACATTTTAGACCTGCACAAGGCTGGGATGGGCTACAGGACAATAGGCAAGCAGCTTGGTGAGAAGGCAACAACTGTTGGCACAATTATTAGAAAATGGAAGAAGTTCAAGATGACGGTCAATCTCCCTTGGTCTAGGGCTCCATGCAAGATATCACCTTGTGGGGCATCAGCCCAGAACTACACAGCAGGACCTGGTCAATGACCTGAAGAGAGCTGGGACCACAGTCACAAAAGAAAACCATTAGTAACACATTACGTCGTCATGGATTAAAATCCTGCAGCGCATGCAAAGTCCCCCTGCTCAAGCATGTCCAGGCCCGTCTGAAGTTTGCCAATGACCATCTGGATGATCCAGAGGAATGGGAGAAGGTCATGTGGTCTGATGAGACAAAAATTGAGCTTTTTGGTCTAAACTCCACTCGACGTGTTTGAGGAAGAAGAAGCAATTTGTACAACCCCAAGAACACAATCCCAATCGTGAACTATTGCAGGTGGAAACATCATTCTTTGGGGATGCTTTTCTGCAAAGGGGACAGGACGACTGCACCATATTGAGGGGAGGATGGATGGGGCCATGTATCGCGAGATCTTGGCCAACAACCTCCTTCCCACAGTAAGAGCATTGAAGATGGGTCGTGGCTGGGTCTTCCAGCATGACAATGACCCGAAACACACAGCCAGGGCAACTAAAGAGTGGCTCTGTAAGATGCATCTCAAGGTCCTGGAGTGGCTTAGCCAGTCTCCAGACCTGAACCCAATAGAAAATCTTTGGAGGGAGCTGAAAGTCCGTATTGCCCAGCGACAGCCCCGAAACCTGAAGTATCTGGAGGTCTGTATGGAGTAATGGGCCAAAAACCCTGCTGCGGTGTGTGCAAACCTGGTCAAGAAATACAGGAAACGCATGATCTCTGTAATTGCAAACGGTTTCTGTACCAAATATTAAGTTCTTTTTTTCTGATGTATCAAATACTTATGTCATGCAATAAAATGCTAATTGTTTATTTAAAAATCCTACAATGTGATTTTCTGACCTCTACATGCTTTACAGACCTCTACATGCGTTCTAAGTAGGAAAACCTGCAAAATCAGCAGTATATCAAATACTTGTTCTCCCCACTCTAGATCCATATCTATATTATCCATAAAGAAAGTTTAGCAATCAATAAAAGCCGCCCATTTCCCTTTCTTCCTGAACAGTTCTACATTGGATTGATGTTTTTTGGTGATTTAAGAAATGTTGACGATTCAGTTTGTTGACGTTCCCTTGCGATGTTCGTTGGTTATGTGCAGACTGACTACTATACACACACACACACACACACACACAAATATATACACACATGTGTATATATATAGGTAAAGTTTTCCACCTGGTAAAGTTTTCTCCTACCATAACATTAGCTGCAGTGTTTTGCTGGTATTATTTATTTATGAGCGCAAAAATATGTTTTACCATGACAACACACCGAGGCGGTGCTAGGTTTAGGGAAGGGAGTTGCCTTTGAGTTTTGAATTCCCAAAAAACCTGTGTATAGACATATAGAATGCCATCCGCCAAAATGGCTAGTAAGAGTGATTGTGTCACATGCCACAGCCAAATTCTAGCCGCATTTGGCGGGTGGGCGGGTGCTAACATCAAGCTCTGATCCTACTCACTGACAGGTGTCATGATAACGAGATTATCAGTGTAATTTACTTCACCTGTCAGTGGTCATAATGTTACAGCTGGTCGATGCATTTTTAAGCTGTGATAACTTACTGAACATTTACTGTTTTGTACTGGAAACGTCTGTGAACTAGTAAATAAAGCAAAACAATGTATGGTGTTAAAATACTGTGGGCTGGTTTTTGTGCGCTCAGTGCTCTGCACAAAGGCTCCTTTTTCTGTTCATTATAGGTCATGGAAATATATTTGACATCTAAATTATGATTCAGGAGGTGTGCGTGACAGTTGGGAGTTCATGGAATCAAATAGCAACATAACAATCCTTGAATAGGATTGTAGTAAACAATATTTCACCGATTCGAACTGTCAAACTGATTCAGTGATGGTGGCATGAGGGCCAGACATTCTCTAATGGGACCTGTGTTCAGAGCCCTACCCTGTGCAGCTCGATTGACATTCGCCAGGGAAAATCTGAATTGGCAGGTCCACCATTTGCACCCATTCTCTTACAGATGAGAGCCGGTTCACACTGAGCCCATGTGACAGATGTGAAAGAGTCTGGAGACAGCGTGGTGAATGTTATGCGTCCTGCAACATCATTTGGTGGTGGGTCAGTGATGGTCTGGGGAGGCATATACTTGGAGGGTCCACAGACCTCCACATGCTAGCCAATGATACTCTGACTACTGTTAGATACTGGGATGAAATCCTCAGACACAACATCAGGCCTTTCTCTGGTGCAGTGGGCCCCCGGGGTGCATCTTGGTGCAGGACGATGCCCAGGCCACAGATGCCCTGATCCAGGTCTGGGAGGACGTCCCACTGGACACCATCTGCCATCACATCAGGAGCATGCCCATACGTTGTCAGGAGTGCATAAAGGCACATGGGGGCCATACAAACTACTGACTCATATTATAAGTTGCCGTGATAAAATTCACACGTTGGAACAGCCTGTGATTTTCTGATTTTCAGTGTGTGTTTCAATACAGCCCCCAGTCGGTTGGTGATTTTGGTTTTGCTTGCCTGTTATGTCATTTTGTTCTCAATGAATTACACAATGTACAGTAAAGATTTTAGTCTAATATATTTTCTTAATTGAAACCTGATGTGTGATTTAAGAGATGGTTTTACTGTGAGTTTGTTTCAAGTGGATTCTGTAGCTAATATTTTTATTTATAAAGTACTACTGTCATACTGTATCAGTTGCTTTCTCAAAGTTATCATTGTTTGTGTTTTGTTGTTTATCATCGACACCTAATCTGAATATAGGATGCAAATTCTACTTTTATACTGTATCCATGTACAGTTTAGTTATTCTTGTGCACAATAGATACATGTATTGGACAGATTGGGGTGCAAGTCCCAAGATAGAGCGGGCGGGTATGGATGCGTCCAGCCGTATTGTCATAATCTCATCCAACCTCACATGGCCTAATGGGCTGGCCATCGACTACCAGACCCAACGTCTGTACTGGGCTGATGCTGGGATGAAGACTATTGAGTTCAGCAACTTTGACGGATCAGGCAGACAGGTGAGGTGGTTTTGAAAGAATATTCGATTTATTTATTTCACTACACTCTCTTTTTTTACTTATGTTTGTAGATTGTTCTACAGTCAAATATGGTTACTTACTTTTTCCTGTCCCTTTAAAAAATGGGGGTCTTGTCTAGGTGTTGATAGGTAGCCATTTGCCCCATCCCTTTGGACTGACACTGCATGAGGACAAGCTCTATTGGACAGACTGGCAGTCTAAGAGCATCCAGAGTGCAGACAAAATGACTGGTCTGGGAAGGCAGACGCTTGCAGAGAACTTGGAAAACCTAATGGACATTCACATGTTCTACCGCCACCGCACGGCAGGTATGTGCGCATGTGTGCATGTATGTGTGTGTGACCTATTTGCCCTTTAAATGTTTTGTGACAAGATAATAGATCTTCACCTCCAATGTAGATCCAGCGTCCCTCCCTTTCACTTGGGGGATTAGGGGCCAGGTAAACTGATCTTTTATCTCCAGTTCATGGGGTTAGCACCTGGGGCTTATACCAGGCTAAAACTGTGCTGATCAAAGTGCATCGGGCTCATCCTTGGCCCTCAGATACCTGGGATGTGTTGACAATCTGTCATCCTTTTGTCTAACTCTTTTTAAAAGGTAACAGAGAAGGCATATGATGCAATGTTCCATTGTGATGTTTCAAATTTCTTTCTCTCTCACTTTTCTGTCTTTCTCTTACTTTTCTGTCTTTCTGTGTTGCTTCATTGTCCCGCTCTCTAGTGCGGACACCCTGTGCTGTGACTAATGGGGGCTGCAGTCATCTGTGTCTTTTGGCCCCTCCTCCAAAAGACTTCAGCTGTGGCTGTCCCACTGGCATCAACCTTCGGCTAGACGGAAAGACCTGCACACACGGTATTGCAGCATCAATGCTATAATATTATAAACACAGTACCCCAATGATACAAAAATACTCAACCATCTATTACCTTAAAGGGGCATTATGTACAATTTGAAGTAATTAATCACATTTATTATATGAAGCCCTTTTTACACTAGCAGTTGTCTCACAGTGCTTTTACAAAACACCCAGCCTGAAACCTGTGATGGCAATTTCATCGATAGGAACACTTAAATGAGTAAGTACAGAGAAAAAATTATTTTGGCAAAATTGGCAGTTTATTTGCAAATAGAGAGACGTGTCAAAAGCTTACAGGATAATCATCTGAGGAGTCTCTGCCATAAATACATTAACAGTCAGTATTTATTACAGTTAAAAGGGTTGTGGTAAGATGCTAAACATCTGTCCTAACTCATCAAAACACATTCCCCTTTGTTCTATCACAATCCTAGTTTTCACCCAAGAGGCAGGCTGTCCTTCCCTACATGGGTAACCTCTTTAACCCTGAAGAGGACTTCCTCTGGACAGGCAGTAGATGCTCTGAGTTTATACAGATGGGCAGAGATACGAGTAACCCTATAATCTGCTGATACACGTCAATGATGCCCCCGAGGCAAATACCAGATCTCCCTCTCCCACATTCCTAACAAAGGATACCCTTATTCAGTGTTCCTAATGAGCCTCTGATATTATATAGAAATGTGTGACCAGAGTAACATACCAGGTAATCGAAAAGCAAACATGTCTCCAATGTACATTAGTTCAATAAAAACCCCAAGGAGAAAGCTGCAATAGTGTTGATGCACAGTGGCTAGATAAACTCCCTAATGGGCTGAAATATAGGAAGAAACCTAGAGAGGAATCAGACTCCTCTGAGGTGTGGCCAGTCCTCTCCTGGCTGTGCCCAGTTAACGATTTAAGAGTACAAATTGTAGTGATTTAATAAATACAAGTAGGCTGTGTCCAGAGTCTATTAAACATAGTCCAGGCCAGAAGCATCACCAGACAATTTGGTGAGGAGTAATGATCAGTGGAGTGGCAGCTGGAATCATTAGGTATCTTCTTAAACTGCAACACAACCAGGAGGACTTTGGACAGGGGCAGTCTTTCAAACCTGGTACTGCTGAGATGTGGACCAAGACCTAAGTTTAAACAGAGCAGGAGACAAGGAAAGTTTTGAGGGCACATTGCTTAGATTAACAAAGATTTACAATGGAGACGGAGAACCGACCCTACTCCTCTGGCACAATAATATAGCCCTTGGGGCTAAGTGACACTGGCCCCATCCGTGGAGGTCCTGAACAAGGCCCGACAGGCAGGAAAGCAATCCACCCAAGCAACAACCAAAGCGACACCAGCCAGTCGCAACCACCCTGAAAGAGGGCAGAGAATCTCGCACCGAGTTCACTCCCATTGCACAAGGGCCACAACAGAGAAACAACAGTAAGCTAGTGACTCCACCCCCCAAATGGCATTGGAGAGAGGACATCCCTGTGGAGATGAGAGCCCGCCTGGAAAGACGGCAAGTGTGGACAGTATCCAAGCCTTTCTTTTCACCTTCACACCCCTGGTCCAGACTGGACTTAATCATAGGCCATGTTGAAGAGATGAGTCTTTAGTAGACACCTGAAGGTTTGCACTGAGTCTGCATCTCTAAACTTATTCGGGCAGATCCTTCCACAAGAGCTCTGTGGGGGAAAGACCTGCTTACAGCAGTTTCTTTGGCAATTCTAGGTACAATTAAGTACAATTAGAAGGCCTTCATCTTGTGACCTTAGGTTACATGTAGGTATGTATGGCTGGACCGTTTCAGCGAGGTAATTTGTTTTAATTTATAAAATAACCTGCAAAATAACCATCTGCAGTAAAAGGTTTCCAAGGGTTTATTTGTCATTTGCAATAACAAGTTGTGGCTGTGAAATGCTTGGTTTTCCTACTCCCGACAGTGTAATTAAAAGGTACCGTTTGGTGTCATTAGCATACGAATTGTCAGTCAATTTGAAAGAATTAATTCTGTTATTCTGTTATTAATAATTCTGGGATAGCTCAGGATTGCTGCTGAGGTCGAAACAAAATGTTATAAACATATGTTGAATGTACTTCCGTATCTGGGAAAATCTATAGGATTAATCCTAAACCATACAAAAGTATACTCAATCTTGTAGAGATCAGTTGACCCAAGTTGAACTGCATTGTGGGATTGCGCTCCGTGCGCTGCTTGCTGTTACCTACCTGGCTATCTGCCAAACTTTTTTGAATTTACTCTATATAAACGAATTGGTTGAATTGTACTTCGAGTTTACCAACGCAATATTTTTATCTATTGACTTTTTACACAACTTTTCTACACCGGGACTCTATTTGGACATAATTAACGGAAATACTCACCCCTGAACACTCAAAGCTAAGTACCATTATTATGATTCATCATTGTAATTGTTGTAGCGAAAACACAGAGGAGAACTGTCGTCTTCAGGTAAAAATGGCAGACTTAGTGGCTCGGCTTCAGACACAAATATCAGGAAAGGATTATGTGTTGTTAGCCCCTCGGGCACACCTCCTGCTGCCGGGCAAGAACTTTCTGTTGGTCACTGGGACAAAATGCCATCGACCAGGTAACCCTGTGTCACTGCTAGAGCCGAGATTTTCAATAGGTTTTCCCCACTGGAGTCGGTGTCAAGGTCCGAGACATTTTCAGAGGAGAATGGTCGGCATGCATTTTCTACAAGTGGCCTGGAAAAACTGAAAATTCATCTGCGATTCCATTAACCACAGTAGTAGACTAAGAATCAACCAGTGATCATACTCTGTTTACCAGGGGTAGATCCACCAAATAGCTGCAAATCTCGGGTTAGTGCCTAAAACTGGCAAGTATTGAGGGTAAATAGATATTGTTATTCCCGTCGGCACCAACAATGTTAGCAGGGAATCAGTCAGAGGTTACGAAGCAGAACATAGCATCAGCGTGCTAACTAGCTAGAAAGATGTCTGCATCGAGTAATTGTCTCTGGCCCCTTCTCTGCTAGGGGTAGTGACAAGCTCTACAGATGACTTGCACAATTCATCCTAGCTTGAGTGGTGCTCTTCTTTTATCTAGGAACATTGACAGGAGTCTCGCTCCTATAGCCTCATTATGAGACAGGGTGCAGAACATTCTGCAGGCTGTTATCCAGCCAGCAAGTGTAGTGGAGACTGTCGATAGCATAACCTGACTAAAGGAGTAAGTACAGACACAAAATTCTCTTGACATAATTAGCACTATTTTTGCAAATAGAGAGCCGCCTCAAACGCTTACAGGATAAGGCAAGTCTCTGAAAAAAATACATGAACAGTCAGTATTTATTACAGATAAAAGCGGTGTGGTAAGATACTGCCCAGCTGTCTTATGTCACACAGGTTTTACCCAAAGGGCGGGCTGTCCCCTCACCTTTTCCTTCCTGCCCCCCATTGTGTCCTCTTCCCTGTCCTAAAATCCATTGATCTGCATCCACCCCCATCCTGCTGAAGATTTACGTATACCTAAAGAGCCAATTGCCCCTACTTCCCCCAATGACCACATTCCAAAGGAACAAAGGACTGATACCATTATTGGTTTAGTCAGATGAACAGAATGTCAGAGAACAGGTCAGAGAACCAACCGATCCCTCTAATATTATGCAGAATTGTGTGTCAAAACCAAAAGCAAACATGTCTCCCATGTACATTAGTTCAAGAATTTCCATAACAATACCTATTAAAACATGTTCAAGCATGAAAGAACAACATAGGCTATTTCGAATGCCAATGAAAAACATGCAATATACCATCCAAGTGTTTTTCAAACTGTGTATAATATTCAATTACATAAGCTTGGCTATTACCGAGGAAGGTGATCAGGTTTTCTTGATAGGTTCCAGCTTCATTTAATGATTTGGTATGATACATTCTAGGAAGTGATCTTTTAAGAACTCTAAATTAGTTATTATGAAAGCTCACGTCAGTTCCTAGTATCGTCCATGATTCCAGGATCCCATAAGAGAGACTCCATTTTGAAACTACAGTCGGTTGACCATGTAGTTAAACAAAATGTATCTTAATCCATTTTGATTGTCTCCTTTCCCGCCTTACAACTGCTGTCCTTTCACGGCCATCTTAACTTCCCTTTGTTCCAACCTCGTCTGGACCCATTCACGCTTCTGCAGAATCCATTTTGTTTTATCAGATTTATTTTTCAGGCATTGTTGTGAATGATCCTTTTCGTTCTTGATGGTGTCCTATTCACACCGTGATATTTCAACATGAACACATCATGCGCGTCAGAGCCTGCAGTCCTCTTGTTGTGTTTCTACAACTGGACGGCATTATATTTTGCTTGTACAAGTCACTGTATAACCGCAGAGAAATACAATATCAGCTTTTAATCCTCAAAAGTCCTCATACTATGGCTACACGAAATACAGCTCAGCACTGAGACAGACCGGTCAACGGCCCACTAAATTGAGACGGACTGTCCATGCCCACTATAAACATCGCAGACTAGTCGTGAAGTCATAGGGCTTGTTTGAATAACGCATTTGCAATCTTGACAGTGTGTTATATGGCGTAACTTTACTACTCACTGTTCATTTATAAAACCAAGAACTCCTTTGGTTAGTTAGTTAGCTTGTTAGCTCAGAAGTTCTGTCCAGTAGATCTTCAGTAGAATCGATACGATTATCCATATGGTCGCGACAACACTATACAAAATGGCTGTTAGAAAGCAGCCGTTTTGTATAGTGTTTGAAATAATGATTGCACACCCAGTCAATAAATTCAATTATTTATTGCAGCAGCAGATAGTCTTGTTAATGATGTTACGGACCCAGTCTTCCCTCAATCTCATCTCACTCAGTCTCACTGTAATGTTGGTTCCAAGCTGATATGTACATTGATGGGTGTGTCTACCTAGCAAAGATCAGGTTTACAAGGCAGTAACCTCCATGCTAAATGGTCAATGTAAACATTCTTATGATTATCAGAGCACAACCTACAGAGATAATCTAAACAGATAGATTTCTGTTGTTCTCATTAACTAGGCACATTCACTTCCAATGAAACATAGATTCATATTGTAGCTGTTTATGCTTTGTTTATGCATTGCATAAATGCTGAATCCCCGTTTTGCTTAGTCATACAAGCAAACATTCATTAATGTCTTACTATAAGAGCAATCAGAGGTTCGCTGTTTTCTTGGTAACATTTTATATAGGTCACACAATATTAGACTATTTTATGTGCTTTGAATAAATGTATTTATGTATTTGGCATGTTTCCCACTGGACATTTTGGTCATTGACATTTTCATCTGCATGACAACTATACAAATCAAAATCAAATCAAATTTATTCTATAAAGCCCTTTTTACATCAGCAGTTGTCGCAAAGTGCTTTCACAAAACACCCGACCTTAAACCCCAAGGAGCAAACAACAGTAGTGTTGAACTTCAGTGGCTAGGAAAAACTCCCTATGAGAGCCAAAATTTAGGAAGAAACCTAGAGAGGAACCAGGCTCCGAGGGGTGACCAGTCCTCTTCTGGCTGTGCCGGGT